>JACEII010000007.1:9493303-9561675 GCA_014332785.1 Antheraea mylitta | reverse complement strand
GGGTGCACGGCACACCTCGGCTTGGCTGTTACCCGTTGCATGCAAAATCGCGACCTAACTTAGCTAACCTAGCTAACTATTCATATATGTTTGAGTTGTTGAAACGTATATGAGTACCAGCATATCCGCCTCAACAACTCCTCCATACATTTTTATCGGAAACTTTGGAGAGTTTTTCAGTTCGATAAGGGAAAAAAAAAATTACCAAAAATAACCCTTCCACCAAGATGTGTAGCGTGTAGCGTGCACGTGTGTGGAGGTGATCGTGTAGTGTTGTAGCAGTGATGTATGGGTGTGTCACCGTATCGCGCAAGCAACGCACTCAAGGGCTCCCTACCGAGGGATCGAACCTAGGCTTGAGCCGCTGCCGTGGGAGCCCTAATCGGGTGAGAAACAAGATGCAATTATAGCTAGTGAGTTCTGAAGTTTCAGAGTGTCGGTGTTTTTCGTGACGATGTGCGCGAGCATCGTAAAAAATTACTCTCATCATTTTTCTGTAACGCGCCAAAAAAAAATACAACTTCAATAAAAAAATGAGTGCATGTAACCTTCACACACGATTAAAGTGAAACTTCTTTGACGGTATAAGAGATGGCGATTAAATTAAAAATAAATGAATACATCATATGAGAATTTAAAAAGACATGTATTGATGACGTAACGCTAATAATACGTATATTTATTATTTTTGCATGCTTTTCTATATTTTATTTACTTTATAACAGAAAGTTGCTAATAATATTTCCTGTGGTATATAGGTTTTGAATTAGCTGATAGCTAGCACAACAGATAATTAAGCTTTGATTTAATTTGTTAGTTACTTACATTGAAACCAGATGGCAGCACGGTCAAGCGTCCATATATACAAAATTAATTCTATTATGTTTTTCATTATCATTTTTTTTTTCTAAACTTTTAATTGATTTGTTTATAAACTATTTACGGACAAAATCAAAACTGTTTAAAAATTAAATGGTACAGGAACGTGACGCCATATTTCCGTAACGGGCTTCCGTTGCATTGTCGTCCAATTACCTCCTAGGCGAGCTTAGAGAAGTTTTACTTCAAAATTTTTTTTTACTTTATACGAACTATATGTTTTATCTGGATTCAGTGTAGTTCCACTTACACCGCGTGTACACACTGATACACGCAATGTTTTTAAGATTGTCTAGCTGGATACCTTCATTAAATTGAAAGGCTCCTCATTAAGCAAGTGTTTCGAGGTTGGTTTATTGAGATAACCATCTAAGACAAATAAATTATACCAGACAATTTGACAAAAGGAATAAAACTGAACAAAATATAAAATAGTGAAATAAACATATATTAATAAACGAAAAATAAACAGCGGAATAAATTAATAATGAGAATAAGAAAATAATCTATGTAGTTCCTTTAAACGAGCAATTCTTGTATATTTTTATATTTGTATACATCCAGGATCTCAGAAACGGCGTTATCTATTTCCTTGAAACTTAGTATGTAGATAGTTTCGGGGATGATAAATCGATCTAGTTAAATTTTATTCATAGAAAACTTTTTTTAACTGAGACTTCAGGCAATCAAAAACTATAACTAGAATATAAAGGTAAATTTCATCGCCGCTGTCAAAACAAAAATAGTTCAGATGGGATTTGGTTGCATCGAAAGTCCGTTAGCCAGTTCGAATCCGAGTGTATATAATTTTTTTTAAACAATGGTAATTTTGTAAGGTAAACCTAACAATTTATTTTAATTAATTAATAATGTTATGATTATAAGAGAGATGTCTTTTTAACATTTATTTATGTGAAAAAAGCTAATTTTGTGAGGCAAACCTAACAGTTTATTTAAATTAATAAATGATTTTTATTGAACCGAACTAAGGGGGTCGCCCAGGTACTTACATATAAAACAAGAAATGGAACCATATAATAGAAAATGCTATTAGAAAGATTCTGAATAATAAGCGAATATCAAAGAGATTATTACAGATAAAGTAAAAGAAATTAACAAAGATGACACGAACAAAAAATTTAAAAAAATGACAATAACTTAACCTAAACAAGTACTCTGACTACCATATCAGAAGAAAACACGCAGGAAGTTCCAAAAAAGTGACTTAAAAAAAACACTTAAAACACTACAAAATTGAATCGTCTTTTCTTCTAAGAAAAAGCATTGGTGCGTACGTGGCTTAATAGTAACGTTAAATATACGAGTTTTATATAGAGGAGTGTTCTCATGTCGGATGTTTTCGCACCCCGAGGCCGTCGATTAGCCACCAATCCTCTTGATTTATTCGATTTCAGAACGACGCCATTTTAGGACACGTGCGTGTTGCAAATAAGGCGGGAAGGAGGCTAGCCGGTAGCGTTTATACAGCATGATATTTAAAATCTATGCATAATGTTATTTTAGGTTTTTGCGAAAAAAAAATGTTACAGGTGTCTACAAATAAGCAATAAAATACATTTTAATCAATTTTAGAAATGTATGTCTGTCTGTTTATATGAACACGTATCACTGCTAAGATACTGCGTATTCTTATAATGCTATATATATATAACGCTAAAATCTGTATACTTGATAAAACATCTTAAAGAAAATCATAAAACATATCTTGGGGTGTAAGGGGTGTCGGGTAACATCTTAAGACTTGAGACACCCAAACCAACCTCACCTGCACGTGGTACACCCTGCTGATCAACGAACGAGGCAATGGCGATAGCAAGGTGGTAGGGTTTTACAGCCCGACTGGGTCGCAACCACTATGTACATGGCGAAAAAGCCCGTCATAGTGACTCGCTTTTGCGCGTCACGTTTCGGGTTCAGCCTGTGCATATCTAGTACCGGATGACTTTCGTCATTATGGTCGGCATGACAGCGGCGACCGGCGATGGATAATCTGTCTCTTGGTGGTCGCCACTGTTTTTGGATTGTACTATGCTTACCATCAGGCATAGCGCAGTCACTTTGTCTTGCTACAATAAAAAAAAAAAATCTTCAAGTAACATTAGGTAAGTCTTTGTCTCATTAAAATCGATTCGGTCTATCAAAAGTTATTATATTTTTAATGAAGATGCCACTTGGGTACGAGAAAAAATATATGAATTATTGGACTTAATACATGCAGATGACCTTATTAATCGCCCTTTTCTACATGAAGTTTCACGCAGAAATCAAATATATTATCTTATTATTACCTTTATGTCACCAACTGTATGTCACCAATGAATCTAAACCACTATAGGATCCACTGGAAAACTACAGAACCCAGGTATTATGAATATACATTATAAGGTTTTAGACTATTTTTTTAACATCTAGGTGGACCCAAGAATACTTTTTAATTTATACATCCCTGCAGCCCTTAAAATAAAATAAAAAAACGGATTGTTTGGAACGACGTCTGAACACATACCCACATGAATGGAGGGAGGGTAAGCGAACATCTCTTGACTTTGATTTTATATCGTCATCTAGACTATTGCATTGTTCTACGCGCTATGGAAGACAAGTTTTTCGATCGAGAGCGTATGTTTTTGTTCTGACAATTTTTTTTCCACAATTTATATCTGCACAGATAAACTGAATTTGATATTTATTTGTCAAATTCTCACGTATCGTATTTTTATCATGAAACTAGCGGTTCCGGTAGACGTTATCCTGCCTTCATAATATAAAAATCCTAAAAGTCAACCGTAGTACCACCTATCAGGTCCGATTGTGAATCTAAACCATTCTCGAATCCACTGGAAAACGCACACAACATTTCATCAAAATCGGTCCAGCCGTTTAGGAAGAGTTCAGTGACATGCACACGTACAGAAGAAATTTATATATAACTAGCGGGTCTGGTGGATGTTGACTCACCCTGATAATTAAAAAAGCTTATTATCCGACCGCAGCGCCACCTACCGAGTCCAATTGTGAATCTATACCATTCTCGGATCTACTGGAAAACGCACACGAAATTCATCAAAATCGGTCCAGCCGTCTAGGAGGAGTTCACTGCCATACTTTTATTTAGAAACTAGTGCTGTTTCCGAAAGATACGACAAATCAACATTAATAAAAGTGAAGTCACTGGCAGGAGATAGTCTCCTATAAAAATACACTTTGAATCCCTTGAAGGAAACGACATTCGAACTATTCTTTTTTCCTTTCTGTATAATTAGACATATTTCAATACTTCTATTGATAAGCGTAGAAAAATAATTATACTTCTGTCTTTTAACATTTTACAACCATGATAGAAGTATTCAGAATATATGTGATTTTTTTATGCTTTATAAGTGTTAACGCCCAGAATCAAGATGGCCATACTGGGAGCGTGGCATCTACGCGAACAAACTAATAAGGAACAGCAAAGAGTTCATTACAATTAGCAGACAATTAACAGCCCTTTGTAAAATACTAATAAACGCATATTACGAGACGACGCATAAATTTTTCATTCATTTAATCACTCATATTATGTTACCTGAAAAGGAATAAATAATAAGTTCCGTGTTTAACCATTTTTTTTTACGAACTGACTACGCTATTGTCCCAGCAAGATCTTAACAACTTCACCGGACTACTAAGGCGAGAGCTTGCGGCACTCAGCCGATTCTATTTGAGCAACTAGCTCAAGGGTGCACGGCACACCTCGGCTTGGGCTGTGGCTGTATGCAATTCATGACCTATCTTTTTTTTTTTTTTTTTTTTTAACGTGGGGAAATCCCTTATGGATACCCATCCTCCCGGGGGAGAGGATGAGTTATGTCCGACTCGCACGGACTAAAACCCCACGGTGTACCGACAGACCGTGATGTTGGGGCGGTAAGGGATCGTTCTTCGCTATTCCCCTTGATAGCCGCCCCAACGGTCCACCCGGCGGAAGGTTGCCGCCGGGCTCCCACCTTTAGAGAGGCAGCTGGGTACACGCCAGCTGCCCCCCCATCCGCCGGACCTGTGCAATGAGGGGATGAGCCCCCCGACTACATCCCCTCAGGTCCGGCTACGGGGGCAGGAGGAGTTGGGCAAAGCGCCGCCTCCTCCTGCCGGTCCTCCGCTGGCAAAGACGGCCACTGAGGGGGTCCGCCTCGCGGGCCCTCTCTGCTGTCTCCTTTTGCGGATGACTTCCTCGCAAAAGGAGGCCACTGCTCGCCACGCCTGTTCGCTGCCGAGCATGGACGAGACCACGCTCGGCAGCGACAAATCCTCTCCTACCACCGCCACCAGAGTGCGGCGCTCCACCTCCCACGCAGCACACTCAGAGAGAGTGTGCTGCGCGGTATCTTCCTCAGCACTGCACTCATGGCAGGCGGCGGTCGGCTCCCTGCGAGCGATCCGGTGCAGGTACCACCCGAAACAACCGTGTCCGGTCAGCACCTGCACCAGCCTGAAAGACAGGGAGCCCCATCTCCTCCCAATCCACTCTCGCAGAACCGGGCGGACGGCGTCGATGGTGTGCCTCCCGAAGCGCGCGTCCGCCAGGTCCTGCATCCACCTCCCTATAGCCCCCTCCCGCAACTCCCGCCTTTTAACTTCTATCTCCCTGGGAGCCGGAGGCTCCCCACTACGCCTCCTCGCCGCCGTAAATTTATACACGGCGGCGAGCACCCCAGCTTCCAGCTCCCAGGGAAGGGAACCGGCGAGCGTAAAGGCCGCCGCCGATGACACCGTCCGGTATGCCCGGATTGCCCTCAGTGCCACCATACGCTGCGTACTGCGCAGCGCGCGCACGTTGGTGGCACCGAGGGCATCAGCCCAGACCGGTGCCCCGTAGGCGGCCATCGCCCACACGACTCCCATGAAGAGTCGACGGCACCCGGCACCCGGCCCTCCTACATTGGGGAGCAACCGGCCGAGTGCCGCCGCAGCTCCAGCAATTCGCGGTCCGAGCCCCGCACCTAAGCTAAGCTACCTATTCATATATATATGAGTTGTTGAAACATATATGTGTACCAAGCATACATACCTCAACAACTCTTATATATATCGTATTCGATAAGGGAAACAAACAAAACCCTTCCACTTTGATGTGTTAGCATGTACGAGTACACGTGTGTGGGGGTGATATGTGTAATGTTGTCGCAGTGATGTAAGATTATATGTTACTGTATTGCGCGAGCAGCGTACTCAAGGGCTCCACACCGAGGGAACGGACCTAGGCTTGAGTCGCTGCCGAGGGGGCCTAATCTGGTGCGTGTTTAACCACAAACTCATTTTATGTTAAGTAACTATTCACGTGAAGATCGGTACCTAACACACCATGCTTGAACTAGGGTCCAGGTAATTGCTTCAACACGACTTGATAATAAGATACCTGGACAAGTCTTAGGATAAGCTATACCACCATAGTATGGTTTCACAGTAATGCTACCTTATACCGAAACTTTGTGCTCATAATATAACCTAAACAAATCCAATCCAATTCAAGGACTCTACAAGAAAGTAGCCTAGTTTCGTTAAAGTAATTCATATAAATTCCGAAATAAAAAGAAACAACCTGTAGAGCAAATGGCGATAGAATACGAGACTGTAATTGGAGCACTCAATTTGCTGGCACTTTCCCGCCGGCGTACGTCTCGCGCGTGCCTGACGTGCGACCCATTCAATTGTCTATGCTATCTGCTCTATAATCGATTGTTTTGTCTATGGTATCCCTTTGTTGTGGAGAAAAATAATGAAGATGATAGATATTCAAATCTCTTTCATATCAATTATACGTTGTGTTTGTTTTTTTTAAAAAGAGAAGTAAAAAAAAAGATAATGTTAATTGATTATCCTAAAAAATACCATAATTAATTTAAAAAATTGATACACCGATGTTTTAGAAAAATATATATGTAAATCTAATCCCGTGAAATCCTGAAGCAAAAAATTCTACTCCGATACAATATGCACCAAAAGATCGGCAACCG
Organism: Antheraea mylitta; assembly: GCA_014332785.1. Lineage (NCBI taxonomy): Eukaryota > Metazoa > Arthropoda > Insecta > Lepidoptera > Saturniidae > Antheraea > Antheraea mylitta. Next base: position 9,554,779 of record JACEII010000007.1, on the reverse strand, counting down.
ACCGTTGACGCAAAGCCTTAACGCAAAAGACTTCTTTTAAGAAAAAAAAAAAAACGAAATAAAGAATGTATACTGTTGGATTAAAGGGCACGCTTCATTGCCGATTATCATTTTCGCTTGCAAGAATTGAAATATTTTAGAGATCCATTCGTAAATATATAAAACTCATATTTGAGAGGAAATGCGAAGTGAAACATTTTTTCTTCGAACTGAGTAGCAAGGCTTTAGGAGCTGTTTTTCGTGTTGGTTTAATTTTCAAATATAGCGGAGCGTGTTGCACTGAAAAGTTCCCGAATTCTCTTAGTTAACAGAATAAGAACACCACTCATTCTAATCCCGGCTCCTTCTGGCACGTCCGCTCCTGGTCAAAGCTGATGTACTGGTCACCACTATAAATGAACGTCGTTGGCACTTCTTAAATGTTAATCGTATTTTTGTGGACGGATAAAGCTAATTTACGATGATGTTACTGCCATTGTAGGTACTGATATTACAAGTTTCTTGCGATCATTTCAATGTTGTAACAAGACGGTGGCCGCCTTGTTAGAACTTTCCAGGGAGTTTTGTGGCATCCCTGAATTCGTATTGCGTAGTACTATTTCACATCCACTTCACTTATGTAAACATCACTTGTATACAATAACCAAACTATATTACGTAAAACACCACCTACATTACAAACTATAGAGTCAAATAAATCAAGATTAAAGTTTTTGGCGGGATTTTAGTCTGTCATGCAGTGGATTTTATATTTTATTCATAATCTTGTGTTACTTGACTCTATATTTTGTAAATTTGGTGGTGTTTTACATCATACAGTTAGTTTATTGTGCATAAATGAATTAAATGGAAAATAATACCACGAAGCATGAAATTCAGAGATGCTAAAAAAACACCCTGGAAGGTCTAATAAGGAAGGCACCATCTTGTTAAATTATTGAAAAAATGAAATAATCACACAACGCTTGTAATATTATTAACTACACGACAAAAGCAGTAATAATCTAAAAGATTGGTTGCCAAAAATAAAAAATAAGACTATGAATAAGATATAGCATGCACTACATGGCACACTAAGATCCCGCCAAAATATTACCTTTATAAAGTTTGTTTATTATAAAATACTATTCGTTTATAGTGATTTAACCGTACATGGACTGTATGTCCGTTTACTATTTCATACAAAAATACAAGGAAGTAGGTATATATAAAAATAAACTATACAGAACCCAGGTATTATGAATATACATATAAGGTTTTTGCCCATTTTTTTAACTTCCAGGTGGACCAAGAATACTTTTTAATTGATACATCCCTACAACCCTTAAAATAAAAAAAATAAAAAAAACGGATTATTTGCAACGACGTCTGAACACACACCCATATGAATGGAGGGAGGTTAAGCGAACATCTCTCGACTTTGACTTTATATCATTAGATGATTATTGTTTTAATCTTCACGCTATGGATGATGAGTTTTTCTATCAAAAGCGTCTGTTTTTGTTGTGACAATTTTTGTTCCATAATTTATATTTGTACAATTAAACTAAAACTGACATTTCATTGTCGAATTCCTACGTATTGTATTTTTAATGCAATGCAAAAATTTTGGCTTACTTAAAGCTTTAAGAAAGATATCACACATAAAAGTGGAAGGGTTTTATTTTTTTCCTTATCGAACTGAAATAGTTCAGAAATATTATCCGAAAAGAAATATAAGAGTTGTCGAGGTATGTATTCTTGGTACACATACATATATGTTTCAATAACTCATGTAAGCCAATTCCATTAGTGGTATCCGCCGCAAACTATGAACCCGTACCTAACGCTGCGCGTTATAAAACACGTCCGCGACACATTTTTACCGACCCTCCGGATTCAATCACGTCAGCGAATGATCAGTACCAGCCTGTCCCTCGAAACAGAGCGTGTTCACGCCCACGCCCGCGTAACCACAGATCACACCGCCGTGGTCTGGGGGTTAATTTCGCTCCCGCACACCCGATTAGGCCTCCCACGGCAGCGGCTCAAGCCTAGGTTCGATCCCTTGGTAGGGAGTCCTTGAGTGCGTTGCTTGCGCGATACGGTGACACACAAATATACATCACCGCTACAAAACTACACGATCACCCCCAAACACGTGCACGCCTACACGCTTACACATGAAAGTGGAAGGGTTTACTTTTTTCTCCCTTATCGAACTGAAAAACTCTCAATTTTCCAATAATAAATATATGGAGGAGTTGTTGAAGCGTGTATGCTTGGTACACATATGCGTCTCAACAACTCATACATATATGAATAGTTAGCTAGGTTAGCTAAGACAGATAGCGATTTTTCATGCAACAGGCAACAGCCAAGCCGAGATGTGCCGTGCACCCTTGAGCTGGTTGCCAAAATAAAATCGGCTGAGTGCCTTAAGCGCTCGCCTTAGTAGTCCGGTGAAGCTGTTAAGACCTTAAAAAAAACTCATGTAAGTATGAATATGTGGCTTAGTTTAGTTCAGATAGGTCGCAAATTGTATATATCAAGTAACAGCCCAAGCCGAAGTATACCGTGCATCCTTGAGCTAGTTGCCAAAATAAAATCGGCTGAGTGCCTTAAGAGCTCGCCTTAGTAGCCCGCTGAAGCTGTTAAGATCTTGCTAGGTCAATAGCGTAGTCAGCTCGAAAAAAAAACTTTCCTTATCGATTTATGGGTAGCAGTTAACAAGTCTAGAAATATGGAAATTATCTATACTAATATTACAAAGAGGTAAAGTTTGTGACGTTGTGACTATATATCATCACGCTAAGACCAATAGGAGTGGAGCACAGATGAAAAATGTCTCAAAATCGGGATGTTTTTCCTTTTGAGAACGCGAACGAAGCCGCGGGCAGAGGCTAGTAAAATACAAACAAAATACGGGAAATTCATAAAAAAATGTGACCTTTATAACACAATAAAATAGACAAAACGTAAACACACTCGTATATCCTATCTTACAAAATTCTCCCTTAAACATATGACATCCGCTCTGTTACAGAAATACATTAAAATAGCGTTACATCCGATTAATCCTCAAAAGAAACTCAAATTCAATTATAAAAAACTCTTGTATGAAATAAATCCAGATCAAAAAACTACCTTCCGATCCGCCAGGAAATGTCGGAGCCTCTGGTAAAAAAATAATTATTTAAAAAATATATAACGCCCATAATTCACAATTAAAATCTTCGGCTACTGGTCATGACCGGGAGTTATATATTATAAATATCTTCCTTAAAAAGGTCCGAGTGAAAAGGGCAGGATACTGGCACAAAAGACGGGACAGGCGTGCGCGGCTTGAAAAAAATATAAAGCTGTTTATGGTCATTTTACCGCCGAAGCCGGCTGAGTTTAAATTTAGAATTTATATGCACTATTTAAAAAAAACACTGTGACATATTCCAGAGTTATTTGCCGAAGAAAATTCTTATTACTTTGATGCACTTTTTAAATTATGAGTGCTCGTCCAATGGCCGAACTTCAAACATAGAGAAAAAAAACGTATCCATTTTTTTTTTGATACCACTAATGCTCGGCAACAGTAAAAAAAATCGGCTGAGAAACAGAGGGAGATGTCCTTAACCGTTTTCCCACTGCCCATTTATAATCATATAATTATTTACATGACCAAGTTTTTTTTTCCGAAATGAAAACACTGTTGATCTGGAACGGTCTTTACAACTTCACCGAACTACTGAGGCGAGCGCTGAAGGAACTCAGCCGATTTGGGATGTTTGGGCGACTAACTCAAGGGTGCACGGCACACCTCGGCTTGGGCTGTCGCCTTTTTTGTGCAAAAATCGCGACCTATCTGAGCTAACCTAAGCTAAGCTATCTAGATATACGTATATGAGTTATTGAAACATGCATGTGTACCAAGCATGCGTGCCTCAACAACTCCTATACGTATTTTGTGTCGGAAAAGATCAAGTGGTTTGACAGGCGGAATAACAATCCGATATCCGCAACTTCGAACCTAAGCATGAACTAACGTATTTTTCGGAATTCACGTACATTGTAGGTGGTAGAGCCACAGTAGGACGACGCCTGGCGACCAACTTGCCAGGCTGCCGCAGGGGCGGTTTCTCAGGAAGAGAGCCAGAACGGTCCCTTGCCGCACCTAACATGCGGCCGACGGTACACCATGGGGTTTTAGTCCGTGCGATTCGGACCTAACCCACCCTCTCCCCGGGACGGTGGGTATCCGTTAGGGATTTCCCCACGTTAATAAAAAAAAGGTGATAGAGCCACGCTGAAGCTATTGTCTCCTATGAAATAAAAAAAATACTTCCATTGTCCAGTAGGTTAATATTATAAGTGTTTCGCGAGAATTTCAGTTTTCTAACAAAATAGTGGTCCCCTTTGTAGAACTTACTAGGGATCTCCTGTGACATCTCAGAATCCATGCTCAACTGTATCATTTGATCACAATAACCTAATTATATTACAGAAAATACCATCGATAGTACAAAACATATATGACTGAAACAAGATTATGAATAAAAAATAAAATTCACTATAGAATTAAGGTTCGATTTTTAGTCACTGAAGCGGCCAAGTATCAAGCTAGTCTTCGTCTTTTTCTTCTTGTTTTGGCTCCGCAGTTGTCAGTGTCAATGTTTTCTTTCAACGGATGGAACAATAATATTACAAGCGTCGTGTGATTATTTCAATATTCTAACAAGATGATGGATCCCTTGTTAGAAACTTCCAGGGAGTTTTTGTGGCATCTCAGACGTTCATGCTCCGTGGTATTATTTTCCATTCACTTCACTTACGCACAATAAACTAACTACATTATGTAAAACACCACCAAATTAACAATATAGAGTTAAATAACACGAGATTATGAATAAAATATAAAAATCACTACATGACAGACTAAAATCCCGCCAAAAACTCCGTCAGCTAGTCTTCTTCTTCTTTTTCTTCTTTTGGCTCCGCAGAAGAACTTGCCAGTGTCAATGTTTTCTTTCAATGGATAGTACAATAATATTACAAGCCTCGAGTGATTATTTCAATATTTTAACAAGATGGTGGATCCCTTGTTAGAACCTTCCTGGGAGTTTTTTGGCATCTCAGAATTTCATGCTTCGTGGTATTATTTTCCATTCACTTCACTTATGCACTATAAACTAACTATATTACGTAAAACGCCACCAAATTTACAAAATACAGAGTCATATAACACAAGATTATGAATAAAATATAAAGTCCACTACATGACAAACTAAGATCCCGCCAAAAACTAAGTCAGCTAGTCTAATATATTAAGAAAAAAAATCTCCTGTCACGGTGTTTGTGTTCGAACTCCTTGGACACGACTTTACCGATTTTTATGAAATTTTTAATACATATTTGGTAGGTATGGGAATAACTCGTAAGGTATATTTTATACCTAGTACATGGACAACCGAGCCTAGCTCGGTTCATTAAAAACATTTTTAAATTAAAAAGAAACTGTTAGCTTTGCCTCACAAAATTAGCATTTTTTTACCAAAAAAAATATTAAAATATATCTCTCTTATAATTATAATAATTAGTTATTTAATTACAATAAATTGTTAGGTTTGCCATATTTTGTAGTCCGGTGAAGCTGTTAAGACCTTGCTAGATCAATAGCGTAGTCAGATCGAGAAAAAAAAAACGTGTGCCATATAAAATAATCATTTTTCTACAAAAACAAAAATTATATACACTCGGATTCGTACTGGGGTTACACGGGTTTTCGAAGTAATCAATTTCCATATGAGCTATTTTTGTTTTGACAGCGGCGGCGAAATTTACCGTTATATTCTAGCTATATTTTTTCATTGCCTGATATCTCAGTTAAAAAAAGTTTTCTATGAGTAAAACCTTTTTATGATTTATCGTCCTCGAAACTACCTACATACTAAGTTTCACGGAAATAGATGACGCCGTTTCCGAGATCCTAAATATATACAAATATAAAAATATACAAGAACTGCTCGTTTAAAGATATTAGATTAGATAAATAGATAGGTGATTAAAGTCCCTATCCAGAATTATTTATTTGTATTTTTTTGTCATTTTTTCATTCATGAAAAATGAATTTCTCATTTCATTTTTCTTTTTCATCTTCCCATTTTTATTCATAATTGTTTTATTTTTTTATGAAACATATCCAAATTATTCAACGGTCGTTCGTATTTTAAACAAAACGAAATTATTGATGTTGCTGAATAACAGATGGCGCTACTTGCGACTCATTAAAGTTCCTTTTAAACCTGCATAAATAAGACATTCACTAAACCAACTAGGTATGTGTTTAAGAGAGTCCCTGAATAGTTTGGTTTCACAATTGGAAACGGTGGGAGTCGCTATAATCAGGTTCTAGGTTTTAAAAGATTTTTCGAGTTTGGAAATACAATTTGAACCGGTAGGTAACCGATTTCACGCAGACGAAGTCGCGCGGTCAGCTAGTATTCTATAATAATAGATACAAAGTAAGTAAAAGAAGAGAATATAGTTCTTTTATAAATATAAAAGTATGTTTCTATAGGTGGTAGAACCACGCTGAAGCTATTACTGGTTTCAGCATGAATAGGTCAGCTCGCCCGGGGTGGTACCACCTTCTCACAGAACACTGCTTGCATTGTTGCGTTTCGTTCGGTCTCTGGTGTTGCAAGTGTCTATGGACCGCGGCAATCACTTAACATCAGGTGACCCGTCTGTCCGTTGCCTCCTATGACATAAAAAAAAAATGTAGTACCTCGAACTGATTTTACACATATTTAGTTAAAAATTACAAACGACCTGTTCAAACACTATGACAGATAGGGAGCCACCGACCGTACCGTCAATACACCTGTGCACATAAATGTAGAAAAAAAAAAACGACAAAACTCTATTCATACCAAACGGAACTGAATTTTACGGACAAAAGACAGTCACGGGCATAGACAAAGTTCCCACGTTTTTTTTTTCTTCGCGACAATGATGACCACGGTAGCATAATTTATTGCTGCCTAGGTGCGAATGGACATCAATAGAGTTCAAATATGAAGATTTTTTTTTATTGTACATTAATTCTTGACGGTGCGTGTTGAAAAACTTTATGGCATGTATTTGTTATTTTTTTTGTCTTAATTAAACGGCGACGTTTCAATGTTGTTATTTCAGAATTTACATTGATAGATATGGGATTTGTTTTCCAAACTTGTTTTCGCAAAGAGATCATTTGGAATTGGCAATATAGACGGAGAGAGGGGTGATTACAATTACATACGATTCAGTACTCACTCCATTTTTTTTGTCGAACTGACTACGCTATTGACCTAGGAAGGTCTTAACAGCTTCACCTGACTACTAAGGCGAGCACCTAGGCCACTCAGCCGATTTTACTTGACAACTAGATCAACGGTGCACGGCATACCTCGGCTTGGGCTGTTGCCTGATATGTGCAATTCGCGACCTATCTGAGCTGACCGAAGCTAACTATTCATACATATATGAGTTGTTGGAACACACTTATAAGTGTATCAAGCATATATACCTCAACAACTCTTATATGTATTTCGAGTCGAATAAGTGTCTAAACTATTTCAGTTTGATAAGGGAAAAAAATAAAACCTTTCCACTTTCATGTTTAAGCATGTCTGCGTGCACGTGTGTGGTGGTGATATGTGTAATGTTGTTGCAGTGTTGTAAGATTTTGTCACTGTATCGCGCTAGCAGCGTACTCAAGGTCTCCACACGCCGAGGGAACGGATCTAGGCTAATAGGTCCGATCTGGTGTGCGGGAGCAAAATTTACCCACAGACCACGGCAGCGTGATCTGTGGTCGGGGTAGGTCAGCTAGTATTACTTACTTACTAGCTGTTACTAAGATCGCGTATAATTAAGCAAAAAATATTGTTTAGTATAAATTTGCACGTGGCGTAAGTTAACCTTTATAAGATTAGATATCTGCCAGTTTATTTTATTTAATCGTATGGTTAAAATGGAGTAATTAGTTATCAATTGATTTATGGAACAGTGCAGCGACCAAAAGGGTGTTACTCTTTAGCACCACCCAGAGAGCACGTGCAGGAGGATGGGAGGTAAACTTCCTGCGGACGCGAGTAACATAAGCCCTCCTGCCTATCTGCCAAGAAAAGTCACATCAGAATCGGTCTAACCATTTCGGAAACTAGCCGGAACAAACAGATAGACACATAGACAAACATATATTTTAAAAATTGTTTTTTTTTTTATATAAAAAATGTATATAATTTCATATTAATTTAGTAAAAATCTATTATTTTGACATTACAAGCAGACATTTCAATTTTATTTATTTCTATTGATCTTCAGCGATGTTTGTTTTCTCGCGTGGAGAATTGGGGCAAACGGTGTAGTGCTTGTTTTCTCCTTTGTTTATTCGTTACGCTTTCACGTCTCAATTATTCAAGTAATCATCCTGAAATTTTGTATCGTATCTTTGATCCCGAAAAAATGTACTGTTCTATTAAATCTACAGTAATGCGAGCAAACCAACGAGCTAACTCTAGTAAAATATATTCTTAAGATAAAATGCAGCATAAATCACCTATATTCCGTGCACCCTTGAGCTAGTTGCCAAAAATAAAATCGGCTGAGTACCTTAAGCGCTCGCCTTAGTAGTCCGGTGAAGCTGTTAAGACCTTGCTAGGTCAGTAGCGTAGTCAGTTCGAGAAAAAAGTCACCTGTATCAGCTACTAAAAAAAATAGATTTTGAAATATACATTCCAAGAAAGATATAGATCCGAACATAATTTAACTAAATAAACACACTCTGTTTAAAATAATTTAACATTTAATATTCCCTTAACCCATTCGAAAATATCTTAAAAGATTAACCGCTTTCATGTCAAGCATGCGTGAATTTCCAAAGTACCATCAAGCAACAATGGCTGATAGAAAATTAATAAGCCGCGCACTGTCATGCCATATCCCACGCAATGTTACGAGAAAAAAAGATCTGGAATCCCTAGAGGATTACGCGACAAATGCACTCTGAACGCGGCCACACCGAAGACGCTTCCAAATTCGAAAAAATTAAAAAAAAAACGAACGCCTCCAAAATATTTATTATCGTTACGTCTATGATTAGGGTTCAGTGACACTGATTTCTTTTTATCAAACTTTTTGCATCCTTGAGAAGGACGCGGAAACTTATATTTATATTTTTTTGAAGTAAAACTTCTAATACGACTTCCAACAAGGTTGCGTTAAACGTTTAACGCTATCATGATGCGTGTATGAAAGCACTGTTTCGTTATACGCTCCACGCAAGAAACAATATGATTTTTTTTTAATGTCATATAGGAGGCAAACATACATGCGGGTCACCTGTTGTTAAGCGATCACCGCCGTCCATAGACACTTGCAACCCCAGAGGCGTCGCAAGGGCGTTGCCAACCTGTGTTTGGGGGCATGGAAAGAAAGGGAGAGGGGAAGGAAGAGGAGAGGAGAGGGGAGGGGATATGGTCTCTGGCGCTCTCACTGACCGAACGAAACGCAACAATGTAAGCACTGTTACTTCACGTCCGTTTTCTGTGAGAGGGTGGTGCTACCCCGGACGAGCCGACCCATTCAGGCTGAAACCAATAACAGCTTCAGCGTGACTCTACCACTACTAATTTCACTAAAGATCAATTTCTACCCCTTCCTCTTTTCATTCCTACATTACTAAGTTTCACTTCTTCCACGCGGAGGGACTCCACGCATTTTTTTTTGTTTTTGACAACCAATCTTCTAAATTATTACCGCCATTGTCGTGTACATACCTAATAATATTACAAGTGTCTTGTTCTAATTTCAATGCTCTAACAAGATGGTATTATTAGAACTATTAATGGAGTTTATGTGGCATCTCAGAATTTATACTTTGTGGTACTATTTTCATCTACTTTACTTGTATGCTATAACTAAACTATACTACGTAATATACCAACACAAAATATATATTCAAATAACACAAGATTTTAAGTAAAATATAAGATTCACTACATGACTGACTAAGATCCCTACTTGACTGACTAAGAAAGTAGTATTTGTATTTAAAAATTTATTCCATTTATCTATAAAAAGGAAAGACGGTCTGGGTAGTCTTATATTTAACTTCAAAGGACTAAATTTAATCTTGTTAGAATGTATGCAGTTAATTTCCACGAACAACAGTTGACAATAAACCCGTATAATCTACTTTCTTCTATGATTTGCACAGAATATTACACAAGGAAACCCTCATGTATATAAATAAACATAATTGAAGTTTGTAATGTCAAAATAACAGATTATAAATACAAATAATCTCCGAAGTGGTTTGACCGAATTTGACTAGACTTTCTCTGGCAGATAGCTGATGTTATTAGAAGTTACTTAAACTACTTATATTTTAAAGTTTAGTGCAAATATCCTAAACTAGATAAGTAGTGTTTCAATACAATGCGCGTGCCACACTCTCATAAACACTGCACAACATTTTCTTATGAAATATTACGCAGATCAAGCGTAACAGCTAGTTAGGCATAAAATTAAAGTTGCGATAGTTAAAATGTGTTTCATACGAACTTTTTTTAGGTGATAGAACCACGATGAAGTTATTACTGGTTTCAGCATGAATGGGTCGGCTCACCCGGAGTAGTAGTATCACCCGACCCACATAAAGTAACTACCCTAGTGTTGCTCGTGTCTATGGACGGCGGTAATCACTTAACATCAGGTAACCCATCTGTTCGTTTGCCTCCTATGATATAAAAAAACTATTTATAAATATTAGGCTTTCTATGAGATATATTTTTCACAGCAAACAATACATTAATAACCGTCCTTGATAAAACTACACTGATCTCTGTTTAAAAATATTCCAAGGATAGTATAAACTACATACTTAGTATACCGTTTATTACTTAATTATAGCTGTTATTGAAAAACCAACGTTTCCAAATAATTACGAAGTGGTAGTTTAATTAATATAGTAGGAAGAGTTTTAATAAGGCAAAATCATCATGATAACAGCGTAGCATTGTGGTAGGGTATTTTCAAACACAATCAAGTTTAATCACATTAAATATATACCAATATTGATGTTCCGGTAACAGCATTTAAAAGCGAATTGCTCTAGATTAAAAAATATCATTTCGCTTTTGGTTACACTCACAAACATTTAAAAAAACATTAAATAATCAATATGAATATCGACAGATCTTTCTCGAACATTACTCTACTTATATATTCTGTAGTAAAGTGATTGGTATAGAAAAATTAAATATGATTATACTCGTATACAGAACTTAATGTTTAATAACGAATCACGCTTTACTTAAATTTCAAAAATCGAATCCCATTGTAAAGGAGGTGTGATTGGATCGATCCTGCGACATTGACATCAACCGGTGCTGCCACCTGTCGTGACGCGCCGTGTGAACTGTGCATAATGATTTGGCAAGAAAATTTACAATGAAACTGATAAATCTTTGTTCCAGTGTGATACAGATGGACTCTCATATGACTTGCGTATATGCTATATTTTTTATTTTACTTTTAAAATATAGGTTCGCGCTTGACCTCAATCATTGGCGTTAAATGATATGTAGCACTAACTAAAATTCATCAAATAGTTTAGATTATAGAACGTACCAAATGATAAGCATACGTACACAATTTTTACTGTTACAAGTTGTGAGTTTCATGTATTCTTTTCCACTGAATACTCAAACTAAAATGTCAATTTTTATCTTTATAAACAAGATCTCGAAGTCTTTTAAAAGAGGCCAAGTCCTTTTAGCATTTTTTTTCAATAAATATCTAGGTAACTCATGCGAAAAAACACACAAAACATGCGACATTTTCTCATCTAAACGAAATAAATTCAAAACAGTGATAGAGGCTAGTCTGTTCACAAAATGCAGTTTTAATGGGTTCAGTATTTCTTTTAAAGTTATACTTCTTTTGGCGCGTTAGGGAAAAATTATGAGAGTGAAGTTATTACGATGCCCGCGCATACCGTCACGAAAACCGACACCCTGAAGTTAGCTATAGTCAACATTTTGTTTCTTTGTATTTGTTGTTTGTATTTCTTTGTATTAAAATTCAATGTATTCAATACCTATTTTCTATTGTTGGTGTGGTTTTTTCTACAAACGTAGAATAAGGCGAAAGGTAAAATTTTTGAAAAGATTTTTATTATGTAACGCCAAAGAAGTATAACTTCTAACGCGTGTACATAACTTTTTTTCTTTTTCTGTTTCAATGTCCTTGTTTCTTGTATTATTAAGTTGAATCTTTAAATATGTAAAATAGCTTAATATTTAGTTTTATTAATATTTAATTCGTTGTTGGAGCATGTCGTGGTTGTCTCTAAATATGGATACATTTATAATGAATCACAATGTTGACGACCCTAAAATAAATAAATAAACTGTATCTGTAATGAACATATATTTTTTTCCAACTTCATAATAAGCTAGTTTTCGGTGTCGTTTTACTCGCTAACGCATATAGATTCCTAATATCCCAAGAGCACAGTATAAAAAAACTTATTTGTATCTTTGACAGACTACAACGTGTAAGCGAAATTTCATAATGATCGGTTGGGTAGCTAAGTCATAAAATCGTAACAAACAGGCACATATTCTCATATCTAATATTAGGTAGGATGTTACATTAAACAAAATTCACATTATAGTCTCAAATTACATTTCTTTCTCGAAAAGAAAACGTCGCGTCGGAATCAAATCTTGTAATACGAAGCTGGTTATTAAATAAGAGCGCGCGTTTAAAAGGATTATTTCGTGGCGGCCATGACACGTAGTGCATCGGAGTTTAAAAAAGTGAAATAAAAACGCATAATAATTGTTTATGGCTTAGCTGCCAGTGTCAAAGTGTTAAATATCGAACACAGTCTAATTTGACAAGTGGGTATGGCTGAAAACCTTCAATCGCTAAGCTGTTGTGACCACGCGTTATGGGTTTTTCTGTATATACTTTAATTATTTTTTTCTTGATTAACATTTTCAGTAACATAAGCATTATGCGTTGACGAAGGAGTTTAATATTTACAATAAAAAGTGAAGGGATAAAAGAAAAATTGAGCCGTCACGGGACGCCTGGCAGATGTGAAACATCAAAATTGTTTTGTATGAGTTATATGCCTAAAAGAACAGATTACGACAGGAATCAGCTATGGCATAATGAAAATATAAAGTATTACAAATTTGTTCCATACAATAATGACTATTTATTTATTTATTACATAAACATTTTTATTAAATAAAAGACACAAAGATTCAACTAGGCGCAGGTGCGGTGTGTTTGGCGGCATTTATAAAAGGGCGCTAGGTCGTCGGCGCGTGCTACGTAACACTAGTAGAACGAGTGAACGACAAAACAATTGGAATCGTATTACAAATGTTTTTGAATATTTCGTTAATAGATCAAAATTCGTGTTTTGCGACACCACGCCGACAGTCAGGTTTACCCTCCGCCTATAGATGTTTCACATCAAAAGGAAGCAAGAATAGCGAATGTCTTACTTTTGTTCAATAGCCGAAGGCACTCCTCCTACTCTATCTAACACAGTGTTTACCCGCATCACTTTTCAACATACAAAAGGGTTGCGGATTAAATTTCAAATCCCTCCCATAAGAAGTGTCACTTCAATAATATAATAGTAAATAAAGTCAAATCAGCCATAAGGACTGCCAATAGAAGCGAAAACTCAAAAGAATGAAATAAATGTGTTATTTTGATTTTTTTTTTAAATTTTAGTGTGAGTGACAATATTTAAATTTTACAATTTGTTTACTTACATTATTAACATTAGAGTGGTTTTCATAATTTATTAGCACTCGGAACAATAATTATATGCATTTTTATAAAGTCTATCAATCAATCAAACGGATGATGTGCTGCAATATATCAATATTACACAGGCCCTAACTATGAGTCGCTAATCTGACGTAAACCGAGCAACAGCAATACGGCTGATCATGTTTACGTAGCATGTCATCACGCAAAACCATAACTTTATCTCCTGCCAAAAACACTGCTCAATGCGGCAAAGGAAGTTTTCACTTCAAAAAACTTTTTTTAGTCAAGAAGCTTTAAATTAGTAATTTTCTAACATTCCCATCCATTTTCTTCTTTCCCTTACAGACAAATTAATGAGATACGTAGTATCGATACCTTAACTGTCGATACTCGATAAGTGTCCTGAAAATAATCACCCAAATCATTGTCACACTAACAAATATGGAAGTAAGAAAAAAAGATCATTTCTCGAAGCGTCTCGCATTTCTGTAGGCGATGTGACAGGTCGATATGAAGTTATGCCTGTCGCCGGTTGACGAGACCGTCTGAGGATTAATGTTTGATTATGTTTTTCAACAGAAATCACTATCGTATTATGTACATATATAGTAATAATAAAAAAAAACAACTTCAGAGATTAGTTTCAACTGCTTTATACAAACCGCAACGTTCCAAACCACACACGTTCTACCTACATATATAAAATACCAGCTGTGCCAGTGTCTTCGCGCGCATTTTATATTACTTATTGTAATTATTAATGATTACCTATATACTGGGTGACTGGTTACTCGTTAGCAATATTTTTATAGGATACTCAGTACTTGATACTTGTTTTCAATTAATTTAAAAAATAGGTACTTAATATTTGACAGGATTATATAGAAAATACAAAAAATAAAATTAATCCTCTACTCGTTTATGTTACAGTACAGTGTCAACCACAGAGTACTTTACATAAATAGAGGTCGCACTCGTTCTTTTCAATAAGCGCCTCTATAATACGATTCTCGAACTAATATTTATATATATTATATGTACATTTATAGCTATGTACGCATAAAGCGGTACTGTGTAAATCGTATAAAAGTTTTTGATAAATTTTATTTGTATTGAATATATTCATCGAAAGGCACATCTCAATCCAAATATATGTAAGAGTCAATGTTTATAAATAGATCCGCAAATAGATAGAATTGTTTGTGGGAGGCAAAAAAATTTAAGGGAGCAATTTTATGCAACAGAAACGTAAAGTGAATGAAACCAAATATTTAAAAGTTTTCAGTTTGAAATGTCAAAAGTAATTGTCGTCCACCATGTATTGTTATCAAAGTTACCAAAAAAAAAACTTAAAGTGTCATCTACAACGCTGACAGATAACCAAAAATAGACGAGGATTTTCCATACAAATCCGATTCTGGGAAGTGAAAATAGCCGTAAGGAGTAGTAAAAGTGAAGTGAAAAGGATGCCAACCAACAAAGGATAATTTTTCGAAGTTTGAACAAACAACAAGGTTTGTTGTCCGTTGTATTATCAAAGGTTATAAACTCTGGGACACCGTTCGCAGGTTTTGTCATAGGTCTTTCAACCTAGATTTATTTAAATTAGTACCCATACTTTTGAAAGTCTTGCACAAATTTTAACTAAAGTTTTCTTGGTTGTTTATTAGTATTTGTTTTGATGTTATTATTTTATATGTTAAATGTGACCATGAACTATCACACGATTGAAAGTTGTCACTCCTTAAATAGTCACGGTGTACAGTCGTAGTAGCGTGACCGGTGGGATATCAATCTGATGTCCGCAGGTTCGAACTTCAGCATGTGCCAACGAATTCTGGAATTCACTGACATTTTTTTTTGTAGGTGGTAGAGCCAAGCTGAAACTATAACTGGTTTCAGCTTGAAAAGATGAACTCGCTCTGTGTAGTACCTACCACCCTCTCACATAAACTGAGGTGTAGTAACAGTGCTTGCATTATTGCATTTCGTTCGGTCAGTGAGAACGCCGGAGGCCTACCTCCCCTCCCTTCGCCCCTTTCCCCTTCCCTTCCGATTCCCCCTTCCCTCTAAACACAGGTTGGCAACGCACTTGCGATTCCCTTGCTTGCAGGTGTCTATGGACGGTGGTGATCACTTAACATCTGGTGAACCGTCTGTTCGTTTGCCCTCTATATGATATTAAAAAAAACTTGTAATATCGCTACTCACTTGACAATGGCAGTAATAGTCTACTAGAAGACTTGTTGCCAATAATAAAATAAGAAGAAGATATTGTTATCCGCTACGAAATGTCGAGCTCCGTGATCATATACCTATATACGCTGCATGATTACGGTGCTGGCTGTTTTACACACGTCGAGGATGTTTAGCGAACGCTAATGTCGAGTCATTGGAAAGACACAGGTGTGGGAATGTATAATCTGACCCTATATCGCAATGATTTTTGACGTTAATTTTAGCGTGACAAGTAGTCGAAATTTCGTTTCACAGAAATAGGAGTTTAAAACTTTAAAACGCTCACAGCGACTTGTTTCGATAAGTTACGAGCTTTATTTTCCGTGTATATCAAATTACATAGACTCTTGCCACGGTTTTGTGATGAGAAAATTCAATGGTGATTGGGTTATTTAGGTATCTAGTACCTGGGCCACCGACCCCAGCTCAGTTCTTTATAAAACATTTTAAAATTAAAATAAACTGTTAGGTTTGTCTCACATAATTAGCAATTTTATCGAAAAAAAAAATTTAAAAGATATCTCGTTTGCTGTCACTCGGATTTTTTCTGAACTGATTCAGTGCGATAAGGGAAAATAGTTTTGCACGTAAACTTGCTAAATGCATTTAACTATGTAACCATTCAGGCAAATGTGTTGATGTTGACTCTCTTGGTGACCTAAATGGATAAGAGTACCTGGGCGACCAAGCCTAGCTCGGTTCTTTAAAAAACATAGGTATTAAAATTACAATAAATTGTTTTTTTTTTGTTTTGTTTGTCTCACCAAATTCGCATTTTCTTTTTACCAAAAACAAAATATTAAAAAAGACATCTCTTTTGGTGTCACTCGGATTCGAACTGGGGTTAGACGGATTTTCGAAGTAATCCATTTCCATCTGAGCTGTTTTTGTTTTGACAGCGGCGGCGAAATTTACCTTTATATTCTAGCTATATTTTTATTACCTGAACACTCAGATAAGAAAGTATTCTTTTTTTTTATTTTATAGAAGCACGACAAAGTGACTGCACTAAGCCTGATGTTAAGCATAGTACAATCCAAAAACATCGGCAACCACCGAGAGACAGATTACCCATCGCCGGTCGCCGCTGTCATGCCGGCCATAATGACGAAAGTCGCCCGGTACTGGATATGCACAGGCTGATCCCGAAACGCGACGCGCAGAAGCGAGTCACTATGACGGGCTTTTTCGCCATGTGCATGGTGGTTGCGACCCAGTCGGGCTGTAAAACCCTACCACCCCGCACTATCTATCTATGAATAAAATCTAGCAAGCTCGATTTATCGTCCCCGAAACCACCTACATACTAAGTTTCACGGATTGTTCTAAATTAAATATTTTATACCCACAAACACAAACATTTCCTACCTAATTTATAGTTTTTTTTTTTAGTTTAAATAACAGTAAACCTTATTATTTATTGACATAAGTGGATGTATTTTATTGTTAAACGGGACTATAATGTCATAAAATAAATCGAATTAACGCGAATCATAGACAACACACAATTAATTCGCCCTCCGTGCAGACTATGAGAATCGATGATTAAAAAAAATGCAAATAAATAACTTATTTTAAAATGCCAAATATGACATTAATCTGTTGTTCTTGTCTATGATCTTTGCGATAACCTTTTCACGAAAATTGTTCTTAATTTATATTCTCCAAGAATCTATTCATATAAATGATAAATCAGAGTGACTGCACGTATTTTGCTGATTCATTTTTTGTTATATATGTTAGCACATTGGCGCGAAGCCGGGGTGCAAAACTACTCTAATGTATATATACTCTATATGTATACATATCTATATCGATGTAGATATATATGATGATCTGTGGAGTAATTAAAACACAAAAAGCAAACTTCTTTAGGTTACCACCACGCTGAAGCTATAACTGGTTTCAGCATGAATTGGTCGGCTTGCCCCCGGTACCACCACCCGACACACAGAAACACCGACGTGAACTAATAGTGCTTGCATTGTTGCGTTTCGTTCGGTCAGTGAGTACACCGGAGACCCACCTCCCCCTCTCCCTTCCCTTCCAACCCTTTCCCTCCCTCCTTCCCCACATACACCCCTCGTGTTGCTAGTGTCTATGGACGGTGATGATCACTTAACATCAGGCGACACACCTGTTTTTTTGTCTTCTTTGACATATAAAAAAATCAAATCGCGCGAGATTGTGGTCAAATGCTAGAATCTATAAAAGATAAAAAAGGCAGAAAAATTTCGGAGAATGTACAGCTGCGGCTGTAGTAAAATCTCTGCCCTACTATATTTCCACCATCATTCTTGAAGCAGCAATAGTTTAGTGGTCGATCTGCAGTGAAAGAAAACATCGCCTAGTTAAATATTACCTTCAAATTAAGAATCCGTCGCCGAGCACCTGTTGTGGTATGTTTCGATAAATGCACTTGAGAGATAGTTCTCTCTAAACTTAGTGTTCTATCACTAGGCCTCATCGGTACATAAAATCTGTTGGGATTATGTTCAAAAGTTAGACTTAAAATGTAAAAAAAAAAACCGACACAACAGTTTGACGCGATAAGCATGAAGCCAGCGTATATTAAAATACGAGATACCGAGAAATAATCGATGGGCGTTGGTTTCTTAATTTAATTACTCAGACTGATACATAATTCTCTTAATTTTAAGCGGTCACTGTAGTACAAGTCCCTAAATTAGTACTAACCCTTAAAAATTGAGGTGTAATTGTTAGAACCCCGCAATCGACAGAACATCGTCTTCCTATGCATGGTTGAGTTCTTTAATCCCCCACACTATAGACTAAAATCCCAACAACCAGCTTACAAAATTGCTGCGGAAATAGGTATAAGGGATTACAGCATATGGAGCGAATGGCGAAAAACCTGGCAAGTGTCAAAGTTGGGTGAGGCAAGATGTGACATCGACCCGTGCGTTCAATTAAAGAGTTTCGAACTGCCCCGAGGTGACAAGTGCATGTTAAATAGATTTCGTATTGGTCACGGGCGATGTGCAGAGTTTAAATACCGGTGCGGATGGGTTGATTCGGCGTGCTTTGACTGCGTGTCGGATATCCAATACATAGCACACATCATACAACAATGCCCATTAAGGAAATATAATGGTTCCCTAGATGACCTAACCGTTCTTACTAACGATGCCCTAAGGCTATGTCCTACGTAGGCGATTCAAAGCGAACACAATTGCGAAGCGATTAGATGCGGTGACACGCGAATTCAAAGCGATAAGGTGCGACGCGGCGATTTTACTCTACGTGCACGCCAATCGCTAAATAGCATCCATATCAGACAACGCAATCGACTCGGACAACCGCCGCAGCATCACATTCGCGCAAATATATCGAACCAACTGATCGCGTACGCTTCGCTACGCGCCGCGCCGTTCCCACTCCGCATCTGTGTTGGTCACGTAGGACACTTCAATACATGTCGCCTGTTTGTTTTTTTCGCTCCGCGCCGCATCGCTTCGCGCTCGCAAGTAAATCGCTCACGTAGGACACTGCGTTTAATGGCTGAAAGCATTAAATCTCCAATTATAGTACAATTCAACTGATTTCTCCATTTTAACGATTTGATTTAAAAAAAAGACGAACGTCGCATAAGCTCTACCTTCTTAACTTTGAACTCTCTTTCGATTCAATTTACCAGCCAGTAGTTACGATATAGACAAAAAAATATATAATTCATAGACAAGATGACTAACCAATATCTAAGAATCAACTTATCACCATATCAAAGTCCCGATAGTCCTAAGCGACGGTGAAATACGCAGAGTCACGCACGAGAACATCATTTTACCGATTGTTACCTATCAAACATGCTCCCAAATTCCACTGATGATCAAGATATAGAATACCATGTCCACAAACAATGCCATTATTCGGGAGAGAAAAAAGCGCGCTGTAGCTTCCACTCGGTTTTCGATGTTGTAAAAAAAAAAAAATCATCCTCCATAGACACGACGGCGGCGGCGGCGTTCAAATTTGAAATAGGAATTGGGGCACAGCCTAGGGTTGACATTAACATTATTACAAATAAGTGTGTTATAATCTATATTCAAACATATAATTTATATGAAAATAGTTATGACGCTTTCTGCAACCTTAAAATATAAAAACTATATTTTCTTTGAAATTGTTTCCATCCATTTTACTATAACTCTAAAGTCTTAGATCAGTTCCCACTAGTTGACATATTAGCCTGTGATTGGAATGAATTGCGTGTTGCTCTTATGAGTTTCTGTGAGTATATATATATATGTTATTTTAGTTTTATGTGTTAACATTATTTTACGTAGTATGGGTAATGATGTAACACTATGTAAATAAATAAACAATAAATAAAGTAGGTAGCTGTATTTCATATTATTAAATTTTATATCGTAATTTAACGCGTACGAACTCTCGAACAGTTATTAGTCTGTTACAAATACACAAAGCACTTGCAAAGCAAAGCAATATCACTTGATATGATTTGTAAGATCTATCTTATATAATAATATTATAATATTTTTTTTTATACCTTGATTTATATTCTACCTATACTGTTATCCTACACGTTATAATCTAAAGATTCTCTTGAATTGTATGTTTTAGTATAGTAGAAAACTTCCTTTTATTAAGCTTCTTTTATCGCACGAAAAACTAGTTCACAACGTTATTGATTCTCAAATAAACCATTACATTCCATGAAAAACTATCATAAAATCATTTGTAATATGAAAAGTACTTGTGTAGCGATGTTAATACTTAACTTTTTTATATTAATTATCTTAGAATTTCATTGCCTTGTTATTAAAATACAACTATAACTTAAATGTTCTTTGTGTACTCTTCTCTGTATATAAATAAAGGCAATAACGTCATTAAAAATCCCTCCTAAAATAGTAAATAGTTAAATGAAGTCATTAACTAAAAAAAAAAATAGAAAATATTAATAAATAGAAAAAATAAAATAAAAAATACCCAATAGTTGCTCACAGATACGTATACAACAAAACGAAAGCAAAAAAGGTGCAGGTCAAGATTCTGTAGAATAGAAAAAATAAACTTAAATGTTCACATTATATACATTTAAAAATGTTATTATACAACTTAATTTTCAAGGTTTGAAATAATCGACAACCCTGGACCATAGACAAGACGTATGACAAATCAAAAAAAGCGCGCGTAAAATATTTTGATATTTGACAACTGTCATAGTAGATTTGATCGATATCTATTTATTTATTTAAATGCTTATTCACAATTCGATACAGCCCGAGCTCGTGTTCGTACCTGTATGTCTGCTTTGTATAAACACTGACTCGATAGACTCTATTTATTTTAGACCAGTTTGAAAAATATTTTCTCAAAACAAAACATCTTTCTTTCACCCTTTGCCTATTATGCGGATAGATAAAAAATCTAACCACAGATATCACATACACATATTTTTTTTATGGTTTTGTTTGTAAATAAAAGAGAAATTTAGCCGCTAGGTAAAAAATCTAACCACAGATATTACATACACATATTTATTTTATGCTTTTGTTTGTAAATAAAAGAAAAATTTAGACAACTAGATTCTGACATGCATCATTATTTTTTTAACTTTGTGGCAACCAATCTTTCTACTGGCATTGTCGTGTAATTAATAATATTACAAGCGTTGTGTTAATATTTCAATATTCTAACAAGATAGTGACACCCTTGTATGAACCATTCAGATAGTTTTTGTGGCATCTCAGAATCTCATGCTCCATGGTATTATTTTCCATTCACTTCACTTAGGCACAATAAACTAACTATATTACGTATAACACCAAATTTACAAAATATATAGTCAAATAGCACAAAATTATGAATAAAATCTAAAATCCACTACATGACAGACTAAAATGCCGCCAAAATCTCTTCATAATTTTTATGGAGATATAGCGAGGAAAGTCTCTGCCAAAAGTACCTACTATAACTTTCTGTAGTGTTTTTAGCAGGATTTTAGTTTTGTCATGGTTTTTTATTTACAATGCTATACACGTTCCCAATCTTCAGTACCTACATATAATAAGAATGTAAATGGAACATGTCTGTACTGACTAGATATTTGTAAATCTTGCATATGTCTTGGAGTAATGGATAAAATACATTTCAGTCATTACTAGAAATGTTTATTTTTATTTGAAGTCACGTCACTGCTAAAGTATTGCGTTCACGATAAATACACAACACACAAATACATATCTACCATACGTTTAACGCGTAACGAAAATTTTTCCCTACCGTGCCATAAGAAATTTTCATTTCAAAAAGTAATTTCTTAAAAACGTAATAACTTTAAGCTAAGTGAAAGTGTCGTAACGATTTATTTCAAGTAAGAACCAAATGTGTAAGTAAAACAAAGGAAAAATTGTAATACATCCAGTGATTTAAAAGAGATGCGCGCAAAACGGTTCACTACTGTAATTTTATTAATATAAGATAGACTAGCCGTTCCCGCGATTTCGTCCGCTATAGTTACTTTGGCCGAAAGCTAATACACAACGAAAGCTCTTAAAAGAGAAAAAAAAAAAAAACATTTTTTTTTATTACATTATTCATTGGTGTTCCGCTCCTATCGGTCTTATCGTGATGATATAAAACCTATAGCCTTCCTCGATAAATGAGCTATATAGCACTGAAAGAATCTTTCTAAATCGGACTAGTAGCTCCTGAGATTAGCGCGTTCAACCAAACTGTCGAGCTTTATAATATTAGTATATCTATTTATCTCATTTCTTTAAACGAGCAATTCTTGTATATTTTTATATTTGTATACATCCAGGATCTCGGAAACGGCGTTATCTATTTCCTTGAAACTTAGTATGTAGGTAGTTTCGCGGTCGATAAATCGATCTAGCTAGATTTTATTCATAGAAAACTTTTCTTAACTGAGATTTCAAGCAATAAAAAAAAAATAGCTAGAATATGAAAGTAAATTGCACCGCTGTTGTCAAAACAAAAATAGCAGCTCAGTTGGAAATTGGTTGCTTCGAGAATCAATGTAACCCCAGTTCGAATCCGAGTGTATATAATTTTTTTTTTAACAAAAATGATAATTTTGTAAGGCAAACCTAACAATTTATTTTAATTAAATAAATAATTATATTATTATAATTATAAGAGAGATATCTTTTTTAATATTTTTATGTGAAAAAATGCTAATTATGTGAGGCAAACCTAACAGTTTATTTTAATCTAAAAATGTTTTTTAAAGAACCAAGCTAAGCTCGGTCGCTCGGGTACTAGATACCTAAATAACCCAATCACCGTTGAATTTTCTCATCACAAAACCGTGGCAAGAGTCTATGTAATTTAATATACACGGAAAATAAAGCTCGTAAATTATCGAAACAAGTCGCTGTGAGCGTTTTAAAGTTTTAAACTCCTATTTGAGTTTTTGGCGGGATTTCAGTCTGTCATGTAGTGGATTTTATATTTTATTCATAATCTTGTGTTTCTTGACTCTATATTGTGTAAAGTTGGTGGTGTTTTATGTAATATGGTTAGTTTATTGTGCATAAGTGAAGTGAATGGAAAATAATACCACGGAGCATGAAATTCTGAGGTGCCACAAAAACTCCCTGGAGGGTTCTAACAAGAGATCCACCATCTTGTTAGAAATTTGATTGACACGACGCTTGATATTGTAATGATCGTACGACGCTTGTAATATTATTGATTACTCGACAATGGCAGTAATAATCTGAAAAATTGATTGCCAAAAATAAAGTTAAAAAGAAAAAAAAAACTCCTATTTCTGTGAAACGAAATTTCGACTACTTGTCACGCTAAAATTAACGTCAAAAATCATTGCGATATAGGATCAGATTATACATTCCCACACCTGTGTCTTTCCAATGACTCGACATTAGCGTTCGCTAAACATCCTCGATGTGTGTAAAACAGCCAGCACCGTAATCATGCAGCGTATATAAGTATATGATCACGGAGCTCGACATTTCGTAACGGATAACAATATCTTCTTCTTATTTTATTATTGGCAACAAGTCTTCTAGTAGACTATTACTGCCATTGTCAAGTGAGTAGCGATATTACAAGTTTTTTTTAATATCATATAGAGGGCAAACGAACAGACGGTTAACCAGATGTTAAGTGATCACCACCGTTCATAGACACCTGCAAGCAAGGGAATCGCAAGTGCGTTGCCAACCTGTATTTAGAGGGAAGGGGGAATCGGAAGGGAAGGGGAAAGGGGCGAGGGGAGGGGAAGGGAGAGGTGGAGAGGTGGACTACCCCGAGCGAGCCGACCCATTCATGCTGAAACCAGTTATATCTTCAACTTGGCTCTACCACCTACAAAAAGTAAAATTTCTTGATATAATTACAATGAACTAACAAGGTAGTGGACGTCTTGTTAGAATTTTCTTGGGAGTTTTTGTGACAAGTCAGAATCCATGCTCCGTGGTATTATTTCCGATCCACTTCACTTGTGCACAATAACCAAACAATATTACGTAAAGCCACCAACATTACACAACATAGAGCCAAATAACAAAAGATTGTGAATAAAATATAAAAGCTGCTACGTGATAGACTAAAATCCCGCCAAAAACTCTTTTTTTTTCTTTATATCAAAGGAGGCAAACGAACTGGTGGCTCACGTGATGTTAAGTGATCACCACCGCCCATAGACACTAGCGACATCAGGGACGTCGCAAGTGCGTTACCAGCCTGTATATTGAAGAAGGGGGAGGGGAAGGAAAGGGAAAGAAGGAAAGAGGGACGTGGGCCTCCGGCTCCCTCACTGACCGAACGAAACACAACAATGCAAGCACTGTCATTTCACGTCGGTTATCTGTGAGAGGGGTGGTGCTACCCCGGAGGAGCCGACCCATTCGTGCTGAAACCAAAAATAGCTTCAGTGGGGCTCTACCACCTACAAATCTATAACATGGCTTGTCAAATATCATAAAGACTAGAGTTGTGGTGACGTGTCATCTATCGACAGATATCGATGTCGCGTTCCGTGTAGCCGTGCACCGCACTAGTAAGGTTTCGTTGTTCGGGTCACAACGTGGCTTCCTCTACGATCGATCCCGGTTCGAAACCCGACCCGCACAAGTTGACAATTGTATTTTAACTTTTGGACAAGTTTTACTGTTTTTTTAGTTCAATTTGATTCATTTATTTACTCAATGTTTTCACGACTTTGCGCGCATTATTACATGTATCTTCTTCTTCTATACATTTATCCATACATGTTTTTTTTTCGAAATGACTACCCTATTGACCCAGCAAGGTCTTAACAGCTTCATCGGACTACTATCCATACATATAATTTATCAATATCACTACATATTATAACACAAAGTCCTTCGTTGCGTCTATCTGTCTGTCTGTTCGCGATAAACTGAACAACGAAACGGATTTTGATGCGGCTTTCACCAATAAATAAAGTGTTTCCTGAGGAATGTTTAGTTATATAATTTGTTAAGGTTATTTATTTATTTTAGGGCCATCAACATGACATTCACTTGAAAATATATAAAAAGTGAGACTATTGTGATTCATTATGAATGTAGTCATATTTAGAGACATATACGGCATGATCCAACAATAAATAAAATATTAATAATACTAAATATTAAATATTTGAAGTTTTAACTTGATAATACAAAAACAAGGAAATTGAAACAGAAAGAGAAATAAAATACTATTTGTATTACTTATTATCAAAGCGGTAACGTCCGCGGGGCCGCTAGTCTATACATATAATAAGAATGTAAATCTAACGTGTCTGTACTTTTTAGATTAATTAAAAAAAAAGCAGATTTCAGTAATAAGATACATTTCAATCATTTTAGAAATGTCTGTGTCTGTCTATCTGTGTTTCTTTTTATTTGAGCACACATCACGGCTAAAGTACGACATTCACAATAAAGCCTGAAACGAAGAAAATGATAAAGTATATCCTCAAGTAACATTTAGTTTTGTTTTCATTAAAATCGGTCCACTCTATCAAAAGTTATTATAATTTTAATGACGACGCGACTTAAATACGAGACAAAAGTAAATAAATAAACGGACTTAATATATTCAGATGATTTTATTTGTCACTGTTTTTTTTTACATTAGAATTACTGTTTACTGCTATTCTGTACTATCTATTGAATAAAGGTTAGAAACGAATTCGAATATTATCCATTTGTTTTTAAAAACAAATATATAAATCATCGTTTGAAAATATTTTTATAACATTACGTACGTTAACCCCAATTTTGAAACATTCTTCATAGCGTGATGAGATATAGCCTGCAGCCTACCTTGATAAATGAGCTATCTAACACTGAGAAAATTTAAAATAGTAAAAATAGTTCGTGAGATTAGCGCATTGAAGCAAACAAACACTTCAGCTTTATTTACCTCAGATAGGTCGCGAATTGTACGTATCCGGTAACAGCCTAAGCCGAGGTGTGCCGTGCACCCTTGTGCTAGTTGTCAAATAAAATCGCCTAAGCGCCTTAAGCGTTCGGCTTAGTAGTCTGGTGAAGCTGTTAAGACCTTGCTGGGTCAATAGCGTAATCAGTTCGAAAAAAAAACTTCAGCCTTATAATATTAATATAGATTCTAAAATGCTTAGACCGTTAGGCGTTTTGAGAGGTCACCGTCGGGCCGACATAGATGTAAATAGAGCACTTGAAAGAAATTCCGATGTTGGTATGAGGATATACCGATTGTGGATTACTTTATCGCGTAGGATAAGGATATGTAATTTAACAGCTAACCATCAATCTGCCTACTGCTAGAACCCTGATGCAGTGTAGGTACACTTTGCACGCGTTGCAGCGTGACGTGAGATCCATGAAGGTATCCATATCATATGATATATTGCAAATTTCAACTTTTTTTTTCCTCGAACTGACAACGCTATTGACCTAGTAAGGTCTTAAAAGCTTCACCGGACGACACAGATTTCAACAATTGGACTTTTTTTTTCGAAATGACTATGCTATTAACCCAGCAAGGTCTTAACAGCTTCACCGGACTACTAAGGCACTCAGCCGATTTTATTTTTGGCAACCAGCTTAAGGGTGCACGGCACACCTCGGCTTGGCTGTTGCCTGTTGCATGCAAAATCGTGACCTATCTTAGCTAACTATTCATATATGTATGAGTTGTTGAAACGTATATGTGTACCAAGCATATCCACCTCAACAACTCCTCTATGTATTTTTGTCGGAAAAATTGAGAGTTTTTCAGTTCGATAAGGGAAAAAAATTTAACAAAAATAACCCTTCCACCAAGATATGTAGCGTGTAGGCGTGCACGTGTGTGGAGGTGATCGTGTAGTGTTGTAACAGTGATGTATGGGTGTGACACCGTATCGCGCAAGCAACGCACTCAAGGGCTCCCTACCGAGGGATCGAACCTAGGCTTGAGCCGCTGCCGTGGGAGGCCTAATCGGGTGTGCGGGAGCGAAATTAACCCCCAGACCACGGCGGCGTGATCTGTGGTACTGCGAGATCGTTCGCAGAAGTGATTGAATCAGGAGGGTCGATAAAAATGTGTCGCGGACGTCTTTTATAACGCGCAGCGTTAGGTACGGGTTTATAATTTGCGGCGGATACCACTAACGGACTGGTCAATTGGACTTAATAACATAGAGTTCTATCTCTAGTTCCCGGAGGAAGTGATAAGATTTTTGTTTTCTAGAAGAAATGAGGTACACCTGCATAAATGGATCAACCTGCAGCCGAATTTGTTATATTTTTCTGTTTTTTTAAAACGCGTACAGGTAAAAGATACCGTCCCAGGATGCGGACACAAAAAATAGCTATAGAAAGTTGTTTTCATTAAAAAAAAATTGTCTCAAAAATATTAGGGCATAATAGTATAAGCAGTAGTAGTATTTTATAATAGTAGTGTGAGAAAATTTTAAACGCAATTTTTTTATTCAACTAATCATATTCCTATTTACATGTTTTTAAATTAAAATTAAAAAAAAAAAAAAAAAACAGTTTATTTCATTTTCTCGATAACTTGTCACAAAATTAAGTCCCACATGTGTAAAATTTGAAACATCTTACGCCATCTAGTGTCATAGTGAAATATTTTTACTGTCTGTTGAGAGACTGGTTTACTAGATGGAAGTTTAAATACTTTTAAATTGATATTACAATGAGATTTACAATTACATACAGTCAAATAATACAAAATTAAATGAAATTGTATTTTGTATCTATGTTTAAGAACCATTCATTATTATTCAATATATTTTTAATTCAATATCAATTTTTAACATAGTAGTTTTTAATAAATAAAATCTGGCAACATTCGTTGTGTAGTAGTAAAATGAAAACATGGCCACATTGAATTTAAAATTAAACATGGCGCGCGTATATACCATTTGTAAAGTCTTTAATATTTTCTTATTTTTTACTGTTTTATTATGTTTATTACCTAATAGTGCGAGCGCAAACTTAGATTTGCACGAAGAAAATTGGAGAGAGATACTGGAAGGCGAATGGATGCTGGAATTGTAAGTAATTTGCTATCGCCGGCAAACTACTGACAAAACGTGTCATTTCAATGTTTCTTTCGACTTTTAGATTGAAAAATATAAACTAAGTACTAACTATATTTCATAATAAAATTGGTAGGGTAATAAAAGAGGGATATATTCATAGGAATGGTGTGTAATTTTCATTTAGTGTGACATAATTAACGTAATATTTCGACTTGTTTTCTAAGGTTCAATAACCACTCAAGGTTCTTATGGGTCCACCTACTAAAGCACCGTTTTGAAAATAGTGACGCATCACCTATTGTGTAAACTAAATGCACATGTCTGTTACTTTAGAATCGCGTACTTCGGGAGGATTTTAACGCGTACAAATTTTCTCGTCGTTTAAATTTACTTTAATTTGTATATATTATTTTTTATTTTATCAAAGAATATCTGTTTATATTGAAACTAAATTTCTAACTGAAAAAAAAATTAATTTAAAATATAGTTTATATGAAAATACACACTTAAAAATGTTAAAACAAAGTTTCTCGTAAAAGCAGTCATCTTTAAAATAATCCCTAAATGGTGTAATTGCAAAAGTGAGCGCCTACGATATATTCGGATAAAAAAAAAGGAGACAATGACAAACATTTTCAATTTGCTATTTTAATGTTAAATAATCTAACTATATATTATTATAAAATTACAGATATTTTAAGGCTCAGTCATATCAAAACTAATGAATGTTTAGGCATAGGACTCACCATATAATGCAAACGAATATAGTTTATTTAATAACAATTTTTTTGATTGTATTGTAAATTACTGTGATTTTTTTATGCATGCTGATGCAGTTGAATATCTGCCAATGTGTTTATAATAATAATATCTAGAATTCTTGGTGTTTAATGCTGACTTTGGGCACAAGTATGAATATAATACCAGTAAAATCCTGCCATATTAATTCTCTTGAATGAAGTCTTGATATAACTAGAACATTTTAT
Organism: Antheraea mylitta; assembly: GCA_014332785.1. Classification (NCBI taxonomy): domain Eukaryota; kingdom Metazoa; phylum Arthropoda; class Insecta; order Lepidoptera; family Saturniidae; genus Antheraea; species Antheraea mylitta. The sequence goes on along the minus strand of JACEII010000007.1, from coordinate 9,525,214 downwards.
GAAATACTAACTATTTTACACTACATGTATATTACATAACATTTATATGACAAATACAACAAGAATTATATATATTTATTTATAATATCTTTTTAATTCATAATTGAAAATATTTTATGAAGTTCAGTTATTGAAACAATACCACAGGCTCAGAAATCATCCAAATTACGTAGAATAGTACTCTCTATATTGAGTATTTTCCGACCTTTTTTAGGCCATGCCCCACTTTAACATTTATAAAATTTTTATGCCCCGAATCCCCCATACATAATGTTAAACTTTTAAAAATTGTTTTGTTCCTTTAAAGAAGAAATCACTATGAAGTTGTTGTCAAAAGATAGTAAGTAAAATTTCAAAATACATAATGAAAAGCTTACTTGACTTGACGACTCTAATTACACAGTTGATATTTTGGTAAGGTTAAACAAAATTATACATAATAATTATTTAAAGCATTTTTTTTGTAATTTGCCTTTTTTGTTAAATTTGTCACTGATATCTTGCATTGCATTTAAATAACTCAAACCAAAAGGATTAAAGTCATGTCAAGTCCATTTTTAAATTGCCTCCCTTAACTATTAAATTGCCCTATATGGTTTATTCTTTTCCAATTTTTATTTTTTAGAAAAAACTACAAGAAGATATTGTTTAATGACAACCTTTTATTATTTAGTTGATGAACAAGGGAAGGTTATTTTAGACATAGCTATCATTTATGTAAGCATCTACCCTACTTATACTTAAACTTTAGAATTGGGTTGTTTATTTTTACATTAATTTGTCCAATTTGTTGGTACAACATTTAATAAAGGCAAAATAGTGGTAGATTTTAAAACGATTTTCCTATAATTACTAAATTTAGATTAATTGCTTATTGACATGGTAATGACCTTATAAGGATAATATTGTATTATATTACATTTCACATTAAAACTATTTTAATCGGCATTCTATACCAACATGTAGTCCGGTGAAGCTGTAAAGACCTTGCTAGGTCAATAGCGTAGTCAGTTCGAGAAAAAAAAAACTATACCAACATTTATTGATTTATATATTTTTCACTAGCTGTGACTGCGATTTTGGCCGTGTGGAGCCTTATGCAAAAAACAATGATTAATAAAGTAATCTGAATGTATTAAGTCCATTTACTTATCTACTTTTCTCTCGTACTTACGCCGCGTCTCCATTCAAATTACAATAACTTTTGATAGATTGGACTGATTTGAATAAAACCAAAACTAAGATATTCTGTGGGATATGCTTTATTACTTTCTTGGTATCATTTTATTGTGAAATTTTATTGTGAACCCAGCATTTTAGCAGTTATGTGTGTTCATACAAACAGATAGACTTTTTTTTTAATGATTGAAATATATTTTATTGCTTATTTGCCTGCATCAAATTTTTTTTTCCATGAAAATCAAAATAGATATTCATTTTATTAATGTTCAACATTTTTAATTCAGTAATATTAATTACAAATTTTTCCTTGTGGCTTCCCTCACAATTATGTAAATTTGTCTTGCTCCCTTACAAATGATATATTCTTCTTGATGAAAAGTACACTATATCCTTTCTGGTACCCTTGACAAAGTATGTGTAAAATTCCAAGATTGAAATTAAATTAAATTAAATTTTAACAAATAGACAAACTCACTTTTGCATTATGAAAACAGTCAAAATCTGTTATAATGACATAGAAGGGAATACTAATATCTAGTTGGGAAAATTGGTGATGCTTTCAAGATCAGCATTCAGCCGGAACCTTTGTACTGGGTCAGTATAAGATGTCACCATAAACAGTTTTGACTGGTTTTCGTTAGGATTGTTTTTTTTTAATCTCACATAGTTTCTGCAAGTCATATGTTTTAAATTGTACTCTTACAAGAAAATTAAAATTATTAGTCTTTTTTTGGGTAGTAAATTACGAAATTAAAAAAAACAGTTACTACTTTATGGAAAACAACTCTCCAGTGATGGGTATGTGATTCCTAAATATGAATAAGTACGGTTCTCACGTCTTTTTTAACTACTCCAAAGAGGGCCGTGTGAATTTTGAGAAAAAAATTATCGATTTTTTTTTTAAATAGCCTTTTTTGTAATGCCTGTTTGTCTATATATCCTCTCAAATTGAAAATCTGTCTTCAAGCTACCTGTTGGTTTGTTCCACCATTGTTAAAAGCTTAACCATAAACCTCGGCTGATGCAGCTACCAGCCCAGTATGGTAATGATATTTGGTGAAGTATTTTTTAAGTCTAGAATGGTAGCTAACGAGCTAGGCTTAGAAGAAATCCTACCATTATGCTAATTATACATTAGGTCCAAACACGTTAACCGCATTCATCATTCCTTCATCGGTCACTTTGTATTAACTCAACCACAACTGCAGTTAGTCGATTGCAGACATTCTACACCCAATTCATTCGGTGGGATGTGATTGATATTTTGCTGTGTATTTGGTACCTATTTTCTCGGTTTTACTCTCGGTTCTGTTAGGTTAATTTGTAACCAGGTTGTCGGAATTTGTTTCCGTCAACCCTGTTCCCTGGTCCACACACATGCGCTAAACGAGTTTTAGCCAGTAGGAGTCTGGCATAACATTTTCACTGATTTCCCACAGTGGGAGATGTATCCAATGTAGGATTTCTCCACTTCAAAAAAAAGGTTAGACTTGTGAAACAAAGACTGCAAAGACCCTAAAACGTTACACCTGTTTTTATATCATTGGAGGCAAACGAACAGGTGGGTCACCTGATGTTAAGTGATCACCACCGTCCATAGACACTCGCAACATCAGGAGAGTCGGAAGTGCATTACCATCCTGTGTTGGGGTTGGGGAGGGGAGGAAAGGAATAGAAGAGGGGGAAGGCGAAGAGAGGTGGGGTCTCCGGCGCTCTCACTGACCTATCGAAACGCAACAATGCAAGTACTGTTATTTTACGTCGGTTTTCTGCGTTTGAAGTGGCGTTAATACGTGTTTTGAGTTAATGCGTATAAAATTGAAAACCAGTTTCGTATATTTATCATCTTGGACCACATTGCCAATTAACATTAGATTGAAATTAAGTCAAAAGCTATAATTAAATCAAATTTCGTACAGGAAGCTTGTAATGAATAATATGTATTAGGTCAGCATAATAATTTAGCAATAATTGTGACTCACATATCTATGTATTCATTAATTCTCGTAATAAAGGTTACATGAGTATAAGTTTGGCTAAAAATGTATGATAATTTGTGTTGAATCATTAGTCACGAGTTATGTAGAGCATTGCCAATAATTTTTGAAGCGAAACTGTAGGTATAGGTAACTAAAGGTATTTAAGACCTTGAGTTTTTTTTATATATTTTTAGTTTCTATCTATTATTAGCTTGTCTTCATAATTATATGTGTGAAATTTTGAAAATTGTTGGCTGAATCTGATAAGCAGTAATAGAGTAAATAAACTTCTAAATCGATAGTTATATTAAGGCTAGCTGTTGTCCGCGGTTTCAACCGTGTGGAATAGTTATTTTGGGCTAGCGTTAACTTTAACTCGCGACTTCGTTCACGTAAAAGGTGAAGATATTTTAAAATAATATTTACGGTAAAGTCGATTTTGAAACACTCTTCATTGATGCTTCGGTCCTATTGATCTTAGCGTGATGATATAGAGCCTATATACCAGGTGGCTGTTTATACAGTAGCAATACTCTAAAATGTGGTACTTCATGGTCACATTTAACACATAAAATAATCATATTAAAACAATTACTAATAAACAACCAAGAAAACCAAGTTAAACTTTGTTCTAAGACTTTAAAATGTATAGCTACAAAGTTGACAATAAAATAATAAACCGGTGCCAAAAGCTACAATGGGCGACCCGAAGTTAATAACTTTCAATAATAAAACGGGCAATAAACCCTTTTGTTTTGTTGTAAGTGAAATCACCCGATGGTCATATATACTGTGGTTTATCTAATGACGCATATAGGATTGTGTATAATTTTTGTATTTTTCTAGATAATCGAGAATTGAGCGTAAAGTGTCCTCCATAAATATTGCTAATGTCTAAGCAGTCATCTGGTATAGCCTTCCTCGATAAATGTGCTATCTGACACCGAAATAATTTTTCGAATTCGTCCAGTAGTTTCTGAAGTTAGCGCTTTCAAGCAAGCTCTTCAGCTCTATAATATTGGTATAGATTTTAAATTATTGTTATCTTCAAACAGTATGTGATAATATTTTTAAAACTTAACACTGCACTCAAAGGAGGGTTTTGAAATTTTGATCTGCAACCTTGTGTGGCGAAAAATGGTGATTGTAAAAATTATGTCAGGTAGACTGTCGAAAACACCGGTTCTCGTTCGATCATCGAAGTTAAACATAGTGGGACGCGGTCAGTACTTGGATGAGTGACCACCTTTATTTTACATGGGTAAATCCCTACGGATTCCCAATCTAGCCGGGCATCTGAGGGTGGGGTATGTCCGACTTATACGGACTAAAACCCCATCGTGCCTTCAATCACCGGGAAGCAGGAGTTGCCGAACTGGCACTGCGTCTACTCCCCGGGATGGGTGACCACCTGGGCATACCGTGTGACGTTGGCTTTTTGTTGTTTTTTTTTTTTTGTAATTAACATATTTCCCCGTAATACAGGAATTTACTATATACTCTGTTTTGTTCATATTTTGACTTGTTGATTTCGCTTTTACTCGTATTAGCAATTGGTTACACGGGTATTGTATTTAACTGTGAGTTACAAATTCCGAAATAGACACGAAGAATCGATAAACTGATGTCACCGCGTAATAACTAAAAATAACCAATTCATGATGTCACTGGATTATCAGTAATGAGTGAACTTTAATATCCATATTTGATATGCTTTCAACTTTGTAAACATTCTAATTGAACAATGCACCTGTATCGTGTACATTCATCAAGTCGGAGGTCAAAAGTGGCATCAAATCCGAACATAACACGTACAAGACGTTTTATAAACGAATTAAGAAAATATTATAGATTTTTTTTTTTTGAGTTTATTATAATAAATAAAATTATGTAGGAAAAAGTGTAAACTTTTGCAAGTTAAATATATATAAAAAGTAACTGAGCTGGCCACGCTTGCTGTAGTTTAGTTATTTTATCATTACATATTGATAATAATTCATAATTGTTGTCGTTAATATGACCAATAAACATCACTTAACGAATTAACACGCAGCGAAGACTATCAAAAGGAAAAAAAACGATTTCGAAACATTTTTGATTGGTGCTCCGCTTCTATTGGTCTTCTATAGCATTCCACGATAAATAAGCTTTGTAACATTGAAAGATTTTTTCCAATCTGACCAGTAGTTCCTGAGATAACAAAATTACAAACTCACAAACGTTACCTTTTTATAATATTAGTATAGATATATAAATGGAATTTTTTCGCGTCTCCTGAAGTTCGATGTATCAATGCCTTACAGCACAGTATACATATAAGAGACAGTTCGGAAAGTACCTACAAACGCTCGAAAACGACACACTCAACAAACAAGCTATGTTTAGATAGTTATAGCTAGATTTGAACGCCGAGAGAGTTTGCGAATCAAAATCAAAAATACTTTATTCAGTTTAGGCCCTAATACGGAACTTATGAACGTCAAAAACTACCACCAGTTCGGAAACAACCCAGTCATCGAGAAGAACCGGCAAGAAACTCGATCTTTTTAATGTATATAATATTTAGACTATATTACATACAGGAGAGAAGCGTTTTTAATGGATGCACAGAGATGAGTCAATTCCAGACGTCACTATTGTTCACATACTGATCCACTCTATAATAGCCTTTTGAGCCAAAACCCGTTTGACATGGCGCTTAAATTCACAATCCGGCAAATCGGTAATATCCTTTGGAACTTTGTTATATAACCGTACACTATTTTCCAAAAAACTATTACTCGTTTTACTAAGTCTAAAACATGGGATAACCAGTTTGTCACGGTTCCTAGTATTTAGACTATGCCGGCCTTTTACGAAATCCAGTTTATCAAGGTTCTTTCGGACATACATTAAATTATCAAGAATGTATTGGGAAGGCAGAGTTAAGATACCGAATTCCTTAAACTTAGTCTTTAAGGATTCACGAGGTCCCATATTATAAATTGCTCTAACTGCTCGTTTTTGTAATAAAAATATGGTGTCTACCTCAGCTGCTGTCTCCCACAACAGAATACCATAAGACCTACCTAACCTAACCTAACCTAACCTAAGCCATCATCGGATCAAAACATACATCACAAACGCACGTTTATGATATTAATAGGATTTCTATGGCAACAGTTATGCGCCGTGGTGTCCCGCATGCAACGCCCTAGCTCCGACATGGCGCGAGCTCTCTTCCAGGGCTGCTCAGAAGAAGCTCAAAATGCAGACGGCTGCCGTCGACGTCACCAAGTCTCCCGGACTGAGCGGACGATTCGTTGTCACCGCTTTACCCACTATATTCCAGTAAGTGATCTTCACAGGAGCCTTTTAAATCTTGAATAACCACTGAAGTCTTTAAGCATCAGTGATACAATAAATAACGGCATTAAAAGAGGTGAACAACATTACAGCAACTATTAATGTATTGAATTATTTCTATGCAGTGGATGATAAATTATCTTTATTTTGCTGTTCATTATCCGTTGCCCGTTATATTAATGATAGTAGTCCCAGTTATCACAATATGTGAGTATAATTCAAAAGCAATGCGTATCCATAGCTTTTTCGGTAGGAGTTTTTGGCGGGATTTTAGTCTGTCATGTAGTGGAATTTATATTTTATTCATAGTCTTATGTTATTTGACTCTATATTTTGTAAATTTGGTGGTGTTTTACATAATATAGTTGTTTTTTTTTTTTCGAAATGACTACGCTATTGACCCAGCAAGGTCTTAACAGCTTCACCGGACTACTAAGGCGAGCGCTTAAGGCACTCGGCCGATTTTATTTTGGCAACCAGCTCAAGGGTGCACGCCACCCCTCGGCTTGGCTGTTGCCTATTGCATGCAAAATCGCGACCTATCTTAGCTAACCTAGCTAACTATTCATATATGTATGAGTTGTTGAAACGTATATGTGTACCAAGCATACACGCCTCAACAACTCCTCCATATATTTATTATCGGAAAATTGAGTTTTTCAGTTCGATAAGGGAAAAAAAAGTAAACCCTTCCACTTGTATATGTAAGCGTGTAGCGTGCACGTGTGTGGGGGTGATCGTGTAGTGTTGTAGCGGTGATGTATATTTGTGTGTCACCGTATCGCGCAAGCAACACATTCAAGGGCTCCCTAAGGAGGGATCGAATCTAGGCTTGAGCCGCTGCCGTGGGAGGCCTAATCGGGTGTACGGGAGCGAAATTAACCCCAGACCACGGCGGCGTGATCTGTGGTTACGCGGACGTGGGCGTGAACACGCTCTGTTTCAAGGGACAGTTTGATACTGATCGTTCGCTGACGTGATTGAATCAGGAGGGTCGGTAAAAATGTGTCGCAGACGTCTTTTATAACGCGCAGCGTTGGGTACGGGTTCATAGTTTGCGGCGGATACCACTAACGGACTGGTTATATAGTTAGTTTATTGTGCATAAGTGAAGTGAATGGAAAATAATACAATGGAGCTCGAAATTTTGAGATATCACAAAAACTCCCTGGAAGGTTCTAACAAGGGAGGCACCAGCTTTTTAGAACTTTAGAATAATCACACGACTCATGTAATATTATTAATTACACGACAATGGCAATAATAATCTGAAAGATTGGTTGCCCAAAAATAAAGTAAAAAAAATTGAATTTCACGTTATTTATACTTGGAAATCACCATTGAACAACGAATACTTATTATCGTGTCCTTGTTAGAAATACGATACAATACAAAACAGCAAAGTAATTGAAAACGGTTCGTAACAATTATGTGGCGAGTACATAGTGAATAACGATTAAATGAAATCGAGTTGTTACGTCGCAGAGCGTTTCGTTCCCATCCAAGTGGTAAGCACTAAACAATTCACAAAATGTTATATACTATTTGATTTCTCTTTTAAAAACAACAAATATTAATCAAACTTTTTAAAATAGGTCTTATAGTTTAGAAGAAGGTTTATGTATGGGAAGCGAGTGCAAAATATGAATAGTAATACATATTTTCATTCAAGAAATTTCACACTGGTGACTTATCGTTAGATTGAATACATTTCTCAACGATATGACGAGTCATTAATACACTTCTTAAGGCATAAAAAATAGAAAAAAATATATAAAAGTCATATAGTTCCTCTCGTAATACCACAAAATTTTAAATACCATGGTATGAAATTGAATTTTTTCTAGTCAGACCCTACTGGTTCCTGAGATTACCCTACAACGTTACAAACTTACAAACTTTACCTCTTTATAATATTATAATATAGTTAGATATAGATATTAAACATCCTATATTGTTGTAAACAGTGTAAAGAACGGCGAGTTCCGTCAATACAAGGGTCCCCGTGATGTAGACGCCATCATCTCCTACGTTGAGCAAGAGAAATGGAAGCAGACCGAGCCCATCCCCGGCTGGAAGGCACCACATTCGCTGCAGATGAGCCTTGTTGCAGAGTTCTTCAAGCTGAGCCAAGGTCTCAGGGTATGTCTATCTTGATACTTGCTAACGACACGCCCTGAGTTCGTACAAGTCTTCTTTAATTTCAAGTCATAAATGCTCAAGCCTTTTAGACACATGTACCTAATATCCTCTCCATTTTTCCTTTTCTTGATATTGGCAGTTAAGTCAATAAAACTTCAAAAGTCCTGTCACAACTTAAGTCTTGTCACACAACTTAAGTATTATCACACAAGTTAAGTATTGTCACTCAACTTAATTATTGTCACACAATTTAAGTTTTATCACACAACTTAGAATCTAATCATCCAGCTTTTTTTCATTGCGTGAAATTTTATTACATAAATATTTATTGATTATACATTGTAAAAAGCATTTATGATCTATATTTGACTCCCAATGTAATGAACGTATTTAATTGGGTAAGGATTAATAACTACAAGTGTTCGTTGTCTGATCACAATAAAGAATACAACAAATATTGTACAAAGATTGTTGATGTCAGAAGCGAGAAATAGGGGTTTTTTTGGAAATGAAAACGCTGTTGAACTGGAAAAGTCTTTACAGCTTCACCGAACTATTGAGGCGAGCGCTGAAGACGCATAGCCGATTTGGGATGTTTGGGCGACTAACTCAAGACTGCACGGCTCACCTCGGCTTGGGCTGCGTCTGTTTTGTGCAAAAGATATATGTATATGAGTTATTGAAACATGCATGTGTACCAAGCAAGCATGCCTCAACAACTCCTATATGTATTTTGTTTCGGAAAAATTCCTCTAAACTATATAGGATAGGAAAAAAGGAGACCAATAGTGGCTTTAAATAAAAGATTCGGATTTGATGGTATGAAAAAAAAAAAAACAAATTGTTTTCAATTTTTTTTATTGATAACACTTAAACTCATCAATAGCTACTGAATTAAATAAATACAAAGACGATATCCATCGAGAAATAAGTTCATGATGTAAGTTTTAACAAATCCAGCTGGTTGGCTGGAAGAAAATACCTTGTAGCATTAGGCTTGCCAGTGTACAAATTAAACAGTGCAAGTATTCATTCATTCATTCATATATTTTATCTTTCCCTATTTATATATAAATATTGACCAAAACAATTTTATAAACCATTTCTTAATTATCGTTAATTAAACATGGATCCTTTGAACATTATTTTTACTTGACTTTTGTCATCATATAAAGTTGAATTTAACTAACTACTACTGTAACACACTATGGTATCTTCGATTACATGTTTTTTTATTCGCCTAGAGTGTGCACAATATGCTGATGGAGACATACGGACTGCCAACATGGGGTTCCTACCTGATCTTCGCAGTGGCCACCATCTTTATTGGAGCATTACTCGGATTGGTGAGTGATTTATAAACACTAGAAACTAACTACTATTAACTTAAGTTTTAATTAACAAGAATTTGTAATATTTGATAGCAACTTAATTTTCATCAAACATGCTTTAACTAACTGCCTATTCATTTAGTTGGAACTATCGAAATTGTACCATTTCTAGTTCTGGATAATGCATAACTTGATTGAATACTTTTTTTTATTTATTTTTTGCCAACCAATTTTCAACCAAATAGACAGTGTAATTACAAGTATTTTGTGTTCATTTCAATGAACTAACAAGATAGTGGCCGTCTTTTTAGAACTTTCCAGGGAGTTTTTGTGGCATATCGGAATCTATGCTCCGTGGTATTATTTCCAATACATTTCTCTTGTGCACAATAAATGAACTATATTACGTAAAACACCACCAACGTTACACAATATAGAGCCAAATAACACACGATTATGAATAAAATATACAGTACACTACATGATATTCCAAGGTCCCGCTTTTTTTTTTCGAACTGACTACGCTATTGGCCTTACTGGCCTTCACAGCTTCACCGAACTACTAAGGCGAGCGCTTAAGGCACTCAGCCGATTTTGTTTAGGTAACATGCTCAAGAGTGCACGCCACATCTCGGCTTGGGCTGCTACCGAAAAAAAAACCGATCTAACCTAGCTAAAGTATTCCAAGCTATACATGTATTCATTTTTGAATCATACAATTAAGAATTGGATGATTCAAATACAAACATGTAAATCGGAAAGAGCCAAGATCCCGCCAAAAACTCCAAGTATCCGATTAGATACAAGTGAATAAAATCACTGTAGTTTACTTTCTAGTTATTACTGACTTTAAAATTGCAATTTTTTATGGTCAGTTAAACTAACCAAATTGGTAATTAAAACCCAGAGTTAATAATTTGCTGCAATTAAATTTTGAATTTGTACTGTTAGTAACATCAGGTAAAGTCGTTTGTTATCAATAAGTCACGCATTACAGCCACAAATGGTAAAAGTATCAAAATGCAAATATCTGTGTGTGAGTGTACTACACAATTTACTTACATCTGCCATTACTTCACATGATTTTAAACAAAGTATGTATAATTATTAAGTTAATAATAAAAATAAGAATGTAATAATTTCCCAAAAAGATCTTTTAAATTATACCAGCTGAAAGTTTAAACGCTCACAGTATTTTAGGATATGATACTTCATGGTCACATTTAACGTATAAAATAATAGTATCAAAACAAATACTAATGAACAACCAAGAAAACCTAAGTTAAAGTGTCTTCTAAGACTTTCAAAAGTATAAACACAATATAGGTGCAATGACTGGTGTCGTAACCTACAATGGGCGACCCTGAGTTAATAACTTTCAATAATAAAACGGACAGTAAACCCTTTTGGTTTATTCCTGACGTTCCCACTTTCCGTTTCAAATGAAAGTGAAATCACCCGATGGTCATTGAGACTGCGTTTTAACATAGATGCATAGAGGATCGTGTATACATTTTTTTTTTTTCTAGATAATTAGGTCAAATATTTATCAACTTTTTTTTTTAATAAATTCAGAATGAGTATCGAGTGTAGAGTGTCCTCCATAAATATTGCTACTGTTTAAACATTAAGCCTGTATATGAAGAAAAGATTTATAAAAAAACATGGTGTGCCATAAAGAGATGATAGTAGTGAAACGTTAGTATTAAAAGGATATGATTTAATAAAAAAAAAAAAACAACTAAAAACCAATGTGATGCAGTGTTATCAGGTGTTATCACCACTCCCAGTACTAACCGCGTGTGACGTTGCTTAACTTCACTGATCGAATAAGAACCAGTGTTTGAAACACTCTACTCGACAGAGTGTTTATCTCCACCACTTTTCCTGCCACAGAAAGGTTGCCAATCAGAATTTCAAAGCCCTCTCATATGAAGTTGTACTTTAACAGAAAAAAAAATCTCCTGAAGATGTCATCAATTGAGCTCAAATATTTTTTTCAGGCTAATAACAAGTAGGTTATGAAGACTGCCTTTTCTACAGTGATTAAGGGATTTGTGACGTTGTGATATTGTCACGTTGTAGGGGGTAATCTCTGGAACTACTGGTCCAATTTGAATAATTATTTCAGTGTTATATAGCTCATTCATCGAGAATGGTTATAGGCTATATATCACCACGCTAAGACCAATAGCGGAGCGGAGCACAAATGTTTTAAAATGTTTTAAAATAGGGATGTTTTTCCTATTGAGAACGCGAACGAAGTCGCGGGCAGAGGCTAGTAATAAATAAATATTGAATTCCAGGTGTTGGTGTGTATAATAGATCTGTTGTATCCTCCACGTCGGGGCGACAAGGTGCTGATCTCCAGAGCAGAGCTGGAGAAACGTGCCCGGGGTGACCAGGACGCCAAGAAATCTGACGATGAGCAGGTATTATAATTTATCAGCATCCATCAGTAATAACTTGACGCCCGTTAAAGTATATTTCTTATGGCACGCTAGGGGAAAATTTCGTTACACGTTGTGGGGACACAAACATCTATAAAGTGCACGCTATGGACATGTAGGTGCCAATTTGTTCGGTTGTATGTGTTTGTGTCAGTATATCCCATATATATGTATATATTAGACTGATTCATAAAAATCGACTATTATTTTTTCTCTTAATTATATCGAAAATATTGTTGAAATGATGAAAAAAAAAATCCTGTGTAAGTCACAGCCTTTAATAGCAATATTCATATGTGCCGCATGGTAAATTTCAATTTCCAGTACGATTAATATGGGAAAGTTTGTTTTTTGAGTTTACAATTTTACAATTCTTTAATTGTTCATCAAAAAGGCTAGATCAAATCATTTTCTTGTTTAAAATTGAATGTTCTGTAAAAAAGGTAGCTTATAATTTGTTTTATAAACCGACGCGTTTCGAAGTTATTCAACTTTGAACTATAATTTATAATATGTTCTCATTTTATTCCAATTTTATCACGAAACTATGAAGTTTTTCAAAAAATGTCGTCAATTGTAAATGTTCTTTATTCATAAACATCTCAACAGTTTGATTGATTTATATGATATTCACTAATAACAACCGGATGATACCATAGGGATTTGTTTCGCTTACAATAAAATTATTTGAGGGTAGTTGAATAATTTTTATGACGGTAGATGGAACTTGAAAAGTATACTTAGAAGGAGTAATCTTGCCATATTCCACTAAATATCTGAATATCTGAAATCGTTAATGTTCAAGACTTCTATAAGAATACCAATCATGTACAGAATTTGATACCAAACGTCATATGTGTAAATATAGTATGTATTTTATAAATTATAAAGTAGCTGACCCCACACATATGGTGAAATTACAGGAATTAATTAATGATGACATCGTTGACGATGCCGAGACTGCAGACAGCGATGCTGAGAAGAATTCGCCCAGTGATGTGAGTTTTTTTAATCCCGTTCCTTAAACTCACTTCATTATATCTCAAACTTTTATCGAACCACTGTATTCAAAATTCACACTAGTAATTATTATACACTCTCATTAATCCATCATGCATTTATCCTAATATTAAGTGTGAAAATCAAAAAAAAAAATCGAAAGTTTTTTTTATGAATGGCAAAATTTTGACTTTGTTACGTGTATAAAACTGAAAATTTTAATAATATTATTTGTAGGGGGTTAAAAGACATAATGAGTACCTTTCAAGTCTTTCAATCTAACTACAGGTTGTTTGTAAACTCTAACCTAACAAATCAGACAACGACCTGGTAGTCCGGTGAAGCTGTTAAGACCTTGCGGGGTCAGTAGCGTAGTAAAAAAGATGAAGAGTGTGTTTGTGTACTTATGTACACGCGTTAGAAGTTATACTTCTTTGGCGTGATAAGATAAAAATCTTTTTGAAAATTTTATCTATCGCCTTATTCTACGTTTGTAGAAAAAACGACACTAACAATAGAAGAAAGGTATTTAATACATTGAAAGTTTTAATACAAAGAAATACAAAGACAAAATGTTGACTATAGCTAACTTCAGGATGTCGGTTTTTCGTGACGGTGTGCACGGCCATCATAAAATTTACACTCATCATTTTTTTTTTAATATGTAATATAGGAGGCAAACGAACATGCGGGTCACCTGTTGTTAAGCGATCACCACCGTCCATAGACACCAGCAACCCCAGAGGAGTCGCAAGTGCGTTGCCAGCCTGTGTTTGGGGGAATGTTGAGAAAGGCGGAAGGGAAGGAAGAGAAGAGGGTTAGGGAGGGGGGCAGGGAGGGGAGGGGAGATGGGTCTCCGGCGCTCTCACTGACCGAATGAAAAGCAACAATGCAAGTACTGTTACTTCACGTCGGTTTTCTGTGAGAGGCTGGTGCTACCCCGGACGAGCCGACCCATTCAGGCTGAAATCAATAATAGCTTCAACGTGGCTCTACCACTACTGCCATTATTATTTATTTTCCCCTAACGTGCCAAAAGAAGTATAACTTTAAAAAAAAACTACAGCGACCTTGTTACTTTGTCAGATTATTTATGTGTGTTATGTTTAAGTTGGAACGAGGAGTTTTTGATGGGATCTTGTAATGCCACATAGTGTTCTTTATATTTTATCCATAATCTTGTGTTATTCGACTCTATATTGTGTAATGTTGGTGGTGCTTTACGTAATATAGTTTGGTTATTGTGCACGAGTGAAGTTGTTCGGAGATAATACCACGGAGCATGGATTCTGACTTGCCACAAGAACTCCCAGGAAAATTCTAACAAGACGGCCACCATCTTGTTAGTTTGTTGGTATTATATCAAGAAACTTGTAATATTGTTACCCGTTTGACAATGGCAGTAACGGTCTACTAGAAGACCGATTGTCAAAAATAAAAAGGTGGTACGATCAGTCTGTTTTAATGCTTATCATTCCTAATAACAGACCTCGGAGGATGAGAAGGAGGCAGCCGGAGACTCAGCCCCGGGGAACTCGACTGCTGACGACAAGCCGAGTGAGGTCCGCAAACGTAGGCCCCGGAAGGCAGACTGAATCAATACGTGACCATCGGACACCTGTTGACTCCATTATCAATTCTATTGCTTCACGGTATATTCCCATCATCTTAAACTCGTATATTGGAAATTGAAATCGTATCACGTTTGTTTAATAGTTTTTCTCGAGCTACCCTCATTTTTTAACAATTGTGTATAACTACCCTCACTTTTCAAAATTATCGTGGTAATTGGATTGTGTTCCAGAGTAGAAACATAGACTGCTTAGATTATTTCTTCTTTTTAAATATCTGAAGCATAGTGCTTACAAAAATTGTAGTTTTTTTAAACTTTACATCATTTAACGATTTTTTTTATATAAATTTTTTTTTTTGTGGCTTCAGTATAAAAGTTAGGCATATGCTGTCGTTGACTTTTTTATAGGCATTATCAAGCTCTACAACTTTTCTCTAGAACTCAATCATATATCTTTCATCGTTAAGGCAGAGTCCGCAAGAAACGTTTTCGTTCGACTGATTTTTCTCTGAATTACTTTGCAAATCTGACTACCACAAAAACAAAGTCTTCTCATTTTTCGGGTCATTAACGCGACTTTATTATGAGCCATTTGATAAAAAACGTCACGTAAGAAAAAAGCGTTACAGTCTTTAACTCGTTCCCTTTATGGGATTTTACTATCTATTTCTATTAGTATACGAATGTGACGATATGACTAGCAGACGAGGGTGTATTTAGATGCGGAAATCTAATTAAAAAAAAAAAAAAAATGTCTTAATTTTATACTTTATACTAATATTATAAAGAGGTAAAGTTTGTGAGTTTTTGAGTTTGTGACGTTGTAATGTTGTGACGTTGTAGGGGGTAATCTCAGGAACTACTAGACCGATTTGAAGAATTATTTCAATGTTATATAGCACATTCATCGAGAATGGTTATAGGCTATATATCACCACGCTAAATAAAATAAAATAGTTTTTGTGTTTGTCGCGAACAGACAAACAGACGTGATTGAAGACGTTATTTAATAATATTTAGTGTTAAAACATATTTTGCGATAGGTAATGTTTGATGAGACACTGTGTCGACTATTTTAAAAGCCGTCCGTCTCATGTTAAATGTTCGTAACAAAATACCGAGATGTTTAAAATTACTGGGAATAACTTAAGGCCAACCTGAAGCCCTAAACGAATGAATCTCTACGGTAACTAGTGAAAAACCAGTCACAGTGTCTCGATTAGACGCAGTACGTTTCAAAAGCATTATGACAAGGTCTTCACCGCTCGTAGTTTTAAAAACAATACATAGATATTATCTTTCAAGCTCAGGGAAATTTGCCTTTTTTTGATTTTCATAATCTGTACGGTCATAGATAATATATAATTGGTAGGGCATAGATAATATAGACGATTCAGCTACAATTTCATGAGTGGAGTTTTTGTCGAGATTTTAATTTTTCATGTAGTGGATTTTATATTTTATTCATAGTCTTATGTTATTTGACTCTACATTTTGTAAATTTGGTGGTGTTTTACATAATATAATTAGTTTATTGTGCGTAAGTGATGTTAATGGAAAATAATAACGCGGAGTATGAAATTCAGAAATGCCTCAAAAACTCCCTGGAAAGTTCTAACAAGGGAGCCACCATCTTGTTAGAATATTGAAGTAATCACACGATGCTTGTAATATTATTAACTACACGACAATGGCAGTAATAATCGGAAAGATTGGTTGCCAAAAATAAAGTAAAAAAAAAGAATACTTTATGGGCAAATGGGAATCCCCGTGTATATTTGCTTGCCTCATCCTAAAATTGTTCAAATTAAATTGCTGTGTATTTTTAAATAATATTGCATTGTTTACACGTAATTCTATTAAATTCCCTTATTTTGCAATTATATTGCGTTTTTTTTTCTCAACTAAATTTGATATTTTTTATTTATGAACAGTGAATATTATTTGTTTTTTTTTGTTGTCCATCTTGTTTAAGTTCGTTTATTATGGATCATTTTTTTTGTCATTTTCGAATTTAATCAGAACTTTATATCGAATTATAATAATTGTAAAAGTCATAAAAGATGCTTCTATTTTAATAAGTGCTTAGATATATGTATAGAATCAAAATTGGCAAAGTAGGAATGTAGTAAAGATTATATCATTTTATGGCAACACTGAATTTCAATGAATTTTAATTCACCCAATATTGACAGTAAGTTACAGTTTTTATCTGTGGATACAATAGTACAAGAAATATGTCTTCTTAGTTACCAATTACTTATAGATCGAAACAACTTTTTCAGTTTTTATACAAATCGCTATGGAGCCGTTTTTGTTTTCTAACAATAAAATAATAGATTTTAAGCTATATGAGTTTTTACATTTCAAAAAGAGTTAAATCCATTTTTAATCATTCCTAATCCCATTCCAAAAAAAAAACTGAAAACCTTATGGAACGACAAAATTCGAACTTTATTCTCGGATGAACGATAAAGTTTGGATATAGCTCATTTTTAAATGTTACATATATTTTTTCTTATAACTTTGTTTTTATTTTATTTTCACAGAACGTTAAAGAAAATATGAAGAGTTCAAGTCGAAATATGATATAACTTTCACTTCTAATACATTCCTTTGTGTAGCTCAAAAGATTCTTTAATTCGTTTTATTCATCATTAATATATACATTATAAATATTATATGTACTTACGACAAATGTCTGTAATATTTTTTTTGTCGATCAATCGTAATTCGCATTTTTGATTTGTACTGAATTAGTATATATAATCTATGGAAATTAAAATGGCTGAAATGTCATTGAGATTAAAAAATGATGTCACGTGAAAAATGCTGATTACATTTTCTTTGGTTTATTTAATCATATATTTATATTATTCTATATAATTCTGGTTTATCGATGTCTAATCGAAATCATCGATGTTTGAACAATCTCGTAAAATTATGTCGAAAACCCAGTTTTAAATTTAGCGTTTTCGTAAAAAAATTTATGTTATGTAATATTAATTTTAAATTATTAAAACGATTGGTTAAAAGTACGATTTTTTTTTTAATATAATTTAAATTGTAAACCGTGGGTTGTGAGTGGAACGAATATTTGAAAACCTGGAGGAGATCGTCTTGGAAACCATACAATAGGTTTTTGCTAAAGTATCTAGCATTTTGCTTAAAGGATATATTTTTATTTATTGAATCTGTGGTTATGTTTTGTATCTGTCAAAATTTATCTGTAACTAGTGTTGGATCGATGTCGATTTTATGAACGAAACCGAATATTCGTATTTAATTTTAGCCGAAATTAAGATTAATATAATTAAATCAATGATCAGTGGAGTAGCTTCAATAATTAAATACTAAAGAATATATAAACTTTCATCACAAATGATACATTTCTTTTTTTTTTTTTCACGAACTAACTACGCTATTGACCTGGCAGAGTCTTAACAGCTTCACCGGAATACTAAGGCCAGCTCTTAAGGCACTCAGTCGAACATTTATGATATTTAACACAATGTTTGCGGATGTTTTCTGAGTGTAAGAGAAATTTGTTCAATACAATCAACTAATCGATAAATGTTATGTTTTCTATGCAAGTCTGTTTTTTATTTGGTCAAAATCGATGAAACACAAACCTATTCATCTCATTTCTTAATTGAAATGTTAATTAAAATCTCCAACACAAATGCACTAAATACGTATGTTTTAAATAATTCAATAAAAAAATTGAATACTGATTTCCGCAATTAATGTGTTAATTATTTTTTCAACCTAAATGAAAACAACTAAAATTCCAATTAATTTAATACCATTGTTAAGTTAATTCTAAGATATTTTAACAAAAATGAACCGATTAGAAATTATTTTTCTCAAATTGCCAGCGACGGGAATAAAACCGAAAATTCGGGTAAATTTAAACTGTGTTTTGTATGTATTATTATAGTGTTTTTGTATAAAATGTAGTAATTATAAATTAATTAAATATACATTACACACACGCATTACGGATGATATAAAGTTGCCTTTTTGTATAAAGACTTATATTGTTTTGAGTGTTGCGTTTTGACTAATAACTTGCTGAATAAAAATTTTATTAGTAAAATGCTTTTGTTTTTACTCACCAATAAAACTCCACCCGCCTCAAGAGATTTGCAGCGAGTACAGTATTTCTACAGAAGATATCTGCTTTAAAATGCCATATTTAGATAATGTACTAAAATTTCAGTAAAATGTATTAGTATATAAAAACCCAAGACACACCGTCTCGATTAAAATAGCGCTCAAAACCGTCCCGCAAAAACTCGATACACATACGTGGTTATGTGATAAACATACGATTTTGCAAATCCAGCCTTACCTGAATGAGTTAAAGTTGTTTTTGCATGCGATGCTAGATTAAATGAGTGCACAATGCACTCATTTTTGTATGCAATAGTATAATAGTGCATATTTTTAAGAATAAGGGTGATGTGCAGGACTGTAACAATTATCGAGGCATAAAGCTTATATCACAGTATGAAGGTTTGCGAAAGAGTGATACCGAGACGAATAAGAGATAAGACTGAAGTGACTCAAAATCAATTTGGGTTTATTCCTGGACGTGCGACAACAGTAATGGTATTTGTTGATCTGGAGAAGGCATATAATCGAGTACCTCGTGATGTTCTGTGCTGGGCTCCGAAAAAGAAAAGAGTGCCTGAGAAGTACGTACTACTTATTCGTTGTATGCACAATCAAGCCAAAACAAACGTTAGGTCAGCGGCTGGAGTTAACGATAATTTCAATGTGGCTGTAGGTTTGCACCAGGGTTCAGCTTTAAGCCCTTGTTTATTCCTTTTTGTTATGAATGCGTTAACATCAAACATGTAGGAGGAGACATCTTACTGTTTGCTGATGTTATTGTTCTTATCGGAGAAGACGCTGCAGAGGTCCAGAGCAGGCTGGAAAAATGGCGAAAAAGACTGGAGAATGTTGGTTTGAAAATTAGTAGGACAAAAACTGAACATTTGTTTTGCGATTTCGGTGGTACATCTACTTTTTCTCCTATAGCCTTAAGTGGTGTATCCTTACCAGCCTGCTCTAGTTTTCGGTATCTCGGTTCATTGATACAAAACGACGGTGGCATTTATAAGGACGTGAGGAATAGGATAAATGTAGGATGGACGAAATGGCGAAATGTGTCTGGGGTAGCTTGTGACCCACGAGTTCCTTTGAAATTTAAGGGGAAGGTTTATAAAACTATGATAAGACCTGTCATGCTGTATGCATCTGAGTGCTGGACTACGAAAGAGACGGATGAGAGAAAATTACATGTGGCAGAGATGCGAATGTCAAGGTGGATGTGTGGTGTGACTAGAATGGATAAGATTAAAAATGAGTATATTAGAGGCAGTTTCAAAATAGCACCAGTGACAGAGAAGTTGATGAGTAATCGGTTAGCATGGTATGGGCAAGTCATGAGGAGAGATGAAAACCACGTGAGTAGAAAAGTGGTAAGTATGATAGTGGACAAATATACGAGTAGAGGAAGATCGAAAAAGGTATGGACTGTGTGAAAAACGATATGTCCGTAAAAGGTGTCAATACTGAGATGACATCTGACAGAAGAGAATGGAAAAAGAAAACATGTTGTGCCGACCCTATTTAGGTGGGATAGGGTAATGATGATGATTTTACTAATATTTCTGTTTTTTTTTTTGTGTTTGCAACGTAAGTATCACGTATACACGTATATCATCCATTATAATATTAAAAATCCCAGAATACCTGTATTTTTATATAAAAAGACAAAAATTTTTTTTTCTTAAATTATGTATGTAAACATATGTATTATGTAGATTTTGCATCTTTCTAATTCCGCCTGGCTACCACTCTCAAATTAAGGACGCGCTCTCAAAAACGGTCAATTTTTACTGTTTTTCGGTAAGAATTACAACAAAACTACTCAACTTTGGTAAACATAATTACTAACTACTGATACATTGAACCTTTAACAATGGTGTACGGACGATTGGTTTTTTTTTAAGTGAATAAGTTTTCATTTTAAAAAATCAATTCTCTGTAGTCTCCTCGCTCAAACCAGCCTGATTTTCGGTATGAAAATCTCAGTAAACTTACGGTTTTCTTAATTTAAAAAAATACCTGCTTATGCTACATAGAATCAAGTTTAAATAACATAAAATAAAACCGAAGTTATTTATACTACATCTGAGAAAAAAAATTATTTAGTCGTGAACAAAATTTCACCATTTTATGTTATTATGTAGATTTTAATTCCTATGGACTAAGGTTCAATTTATTCCTTTATTTAGATTCGATTGACACCAAAGTATGAAAGAAGGATTCACCGCCAGAGCGCGATAGCGCGCGTAGTGAACGTCGCTTTGCGCTCGATTAGAAAAAAATAACATCGCTGTAGAAATACGTATACACTTCACAAAACGTTTTGATCATTTCGAAAAACTAACCAACTTTTTATAGTGGTTTATATTTCTAGTAGTAAGATACACTGTAATTAGATTGAAACATAAATTCTAAGTTTGGATTTTATTACGTTAGTTCTTTTTTTGTTTTGAGGTACTGTTATGGAACTTCTTGACGGGTATATATGTCGTCTTTGTAGTCCTCTTGTTAGTAGTGACGAGAACTTACCACAGGACTGAACAAAATGATCTGATGGTGGGCTCCAGAAATTCTTATCGAACTCCTTAACGGGTAGAAATAGATATGTCGTCCTTGTAGTCCTTTTGTTAGTAGTGACGAGAGCTTACCACAGTACTGAACAAAATGATTTGATGACGACCCACTTCAAAAACTGTTATGGAAGTCATTGATGGATAGAGACAGATATGTCTTGTTTGCACTCCTTTCGTTAAGTAACAACAAAATTGCCTCATACTGAACTCAATAAAACGTGTAGGGAGCTCTTTCATGGGTAGAAATATATATGTAGTTTTCGCATTCTTTTTATTATTTTTATTATCTATTCAGAATATATACAATAATATCATAAACACGCTGCAGAATTTACAAACAAATGTAATCTTTCAAAAGAATCAAATATAAGGTTTATTCTTTATAAGAACATGATCTCTCAAGTCTTGTTTATGATGAAACGAGTTATTTGGTGAAAAATGTATCTAAGATAGAGATGCAAAGTTTGTCGGTGGAATTATGTTTCGTTTTACACAAAGACCATCATATGCTGCCCGTTGTGCTACAGGTATTACAACTTACAGTTCAGGTGTTTTGTAGTATATTGTTCACAGAATTATTTTTAATACAGAAGCAAATGCTAATTTAAAAATTCTCCTATCTAAATCTCTGAGCATATACTCAATGTTTGTAGCTAATATCTATATGTACTAAAATTCAGTTATCACGATATAGTCACTCGTCTAGCCCATGAGGAATTAAACATTAATAAGACACTATGATACTTTTCAGCATAAACTCTATATTTCCAGTTACTCTATACTATACAAAAATTTTGGTATCACGACAAATATACGCTTACGCATCTGAAATGAAACTTTCCTCAGATAGTGTGAGACTAAACATCTGAAACCAAACCTGATGGTTGTAGCTACTATGACTACTAAAGTTCAATTATCATGATACAGCTATTCATCTGACCCATAAAATGAAACATTGATCTGACTCTATGCGACTAGACCACTGATCGCAAAGTTGAGGTTTCTAGCGATTATTACTATCAAAATTCTTTTATCTTGATACAGCTACTCACTTGGTCTATGTGAAATTACACTCTTATCTGATACGACAAGACTCAACTTCAGAGCGCAAATGTGTCTATGTCATGTGTCTAGCTATTATTAATATTAAAATTCTTTTATCACGAAATAGCTCTCACCTGGTCCTAAGATATGAAACATTTAGCTGACACTAAACTTTTGAGTGCAAACTCAATGTTTCTAACTATTAGTACTATACTAAGATTCAGTTATCATAAATAGTTTTCACCAAACTTTAAAAAATTGAAACCTTGCTCCTACACTAGGAGACTAAACATCTAAGCACAAACTTGATGTTTCTACCAATAACCAAGACTATGATCCAGTTACCACAATACTACTCTCTATGAAAATGTTGAGAAATTAAGGCTTGATCGGGCGCTAAGGGGGCTAAATAAATGAACACAAATTCGATGTTTCTGTCTATTACGTATACATATTGACGTTTAGTTATACTGCTTTTGAGCGACTATGACTTTGAGAAACTATAAATTATTTTGGTACTGTTACATCAAATATAACAAAAAGTAGAACATAAAAAATAGGTAAATATTGTAATATTTTTTATAAAAGTATCAAAGTCGTTTATAGGGCTTTATAACTGCCCGCTTATCAGTTTTCGTGTCTGTGTGCGTGAGCTTTACGCGTCTAGTAGAACTCGACGTCGAAATTGAACTTAGAAAATTTGAGAGCGCGTCCTTAAGAAGGTGTTGCCAAATACTTATCGTTCGGTTTCGGCACACATGGAATTGTTACCAAACGGTGTAACTTATGTTTTAAAAAAAACATGCTAAAATTCGTCTCTAAAACCGAAATTTGGTACCTAAAGCTACACCCATGCTACTATTAGACAATATCCAATAAAACTTAAAAACAGTGGGTACGGGAAATTTGCAAGGTGTTATGAGGTTCATTAATTAAAATAAATCGCCTTCATTAAATTCGATATAATGTATATTCGAATAAAGGTAAATTGTTAATGTAAAAAAAAAACAAAGTTTCAAAGAGCGAGATTTGTTATATTTGAATCTACAAAAGTACTCATAATCATACAAAAAAGCAAAATACTTTTCATATGTGCGGTCCCGTTGAACAACATTAATAACTTGTGGTTTATTAAAAAAGAACCCAAGCAAGATCGTACTTATAAAAATACTTTACCTGCATTTCTAATCGAAATAAATCTAGTCTAAGATGAACTACCACTGTTGTCAAATGGGAAGGTCGTTTCCCTCTAGATCTAATATAGAATTCCCCTAAAACAAGAGTTTAGTAATATTACTTACAAGAGCAGTAGTCCGTTAAAGCTGTTAAGACCTCGCTGGGTCAATAGCGTAGTCAGTTCGAAAAAAAAAACTTACAAGACCTTTATTATTGGTTAAATACTGAAAATAGAACCTACATTTGAAACTACTAGCCGGACGCCCTTTATAAGGAAAAAAATAGTATTATAATTTCTTTCCATAAGTCTTTATATTTAAAAAATAGTGGTGACATATCTATCTCCTTAATGCGAACACTTTTTGAGTAATTTGCTTTATTTTTTTACTCTGTCATCTTCTCTTAATTTAAGGGGAAACGCTCTGATCGGACAAAAGTCCCCTCTACTGAACTCATATTTTTAACATAACATACTTTGAATTAAAAATCTTGACCCTTGAATTTTCATTCTAATCAGGTACAAAAGAGTTACTATAAAGAAGCAAGACAATATACTTTAAAAATATTAAATTCATTCAACGGGACCGCACACTTCTTTAACATAAAAAAAAATACAAATATATATATGTTTTTTTATTTGTCTATAAATATGTCGATAAATACCGTTCGTATATTGGACAAGCCTAATGTTATTGGCGTTTGTCGACATTTACATAATAACGTAACAATCTCCTATAATAACTATACATTTCTCTTGAACATTGTTCGATGGGCAGTGTGTTCTATCATTTGTCGATATCGATAGATACCTTGGGATTTATTTAAAAACTAACCTAGTGTTTTTTTTTTTTATCGTGATCTAGAAATAAACTCTAACAAGAGATCCCAATTGTCATTCCAAATAATTTTAATAGTCACATTAAAGACATAACAGTGTCTTCCATTATCGATAAAATACCCAAACTAGGTTAGTTTTCAATGAAATCTATTTCACATTATTCTTTAGTTCTTTGGATAGCTTAAATATATGCATATACGTAAATTGAATTATTAGATAGTATACACTTAAAGTTTAATTCATTGACGATGTTAAAATATTTTATTGTGATAAATCGATTAACTTGAAACGCTTAAAGTATCACTCATAATTATTAATATGAATCGGATTAATTTAAAATACAAAATTTTGTAATCTCGTCGCTGTGAGAATTAAAATAAAAACTCCAATTTTTTATGCAAACTGTATAGGTTTTTTTTTTCAACTCGACAGCTAAATTTCTCGTTAATTCCATACGGTGTAGGCTCATGAAAAAAAAAATTAATATCAGAATCGGAAACACTCGCCTGATGACGTCACAGTGTTTTAACTAACCTAAGAATCTCATTGAAGCTAAACAAAATCCATTTTTGTTTAAACTTAACCATATACAACGTCAAAGCAGTTTTGCGTTCACGATAACCTACGGCTGTATAATAGAAAAAAAAGACTAGATTGTTAAAAAAACAACAATTACAAATATCGTATATCAATATATAATTATAAAATGAGATTTCTTTATGTTATTTTTTGAAATCGTACTCATGTCATTTTTTTTTATTTAATTTCGTTAACTCATTAATATCGACAACCTATTGATTTTTTTCCATATCGAATAAATTATTCCATTCATCCATCCACTTACATTTCAAATCATTTTTTTAATATCTTATTCGAATACATTAACGTATATTTTCAAAGGTATATAATTAAAAAAGCAGTATTAATTACACACGCGGGTAACATAAATAATAATATACGCTTAAGTATAAATGTGACGATCATTGTGGTTAATCGATTATCCACTCTTCTTTAATCGATTAATACATTCCATTATATAATTTATATATACAGAAACTTATCATCGAAATCTAGCGCAAATATAAAATAAAATAATTATCGCTACAAATACAATAATAATTCGACTATCTCTAAATATATATGTATAGACCATTTAAGTCGATACATCAACGGGCGATAGGAAGATGTTAGATTATTGGAAAGAAAGTGCTTGTGTGGAGACAGAGTACACAAGTACCGAATTTAAGTTTTTTTTTTAATTATACCAATTTATTGGAAGAAGTATTTAAAATGATGATATCAATTTAAAAATTTGTTAAAATATTTTTTACTTATTTTCGATTATCGTTAAATTAACATAAAATAAAAAGGAAAGTAAAGCCACAACAATATTTTTTTTTTTCATCAAATTTATTTTTTATGACGCTCTTATATTGTCAAAACGATAAAATAACCTTTTGTCATAAGATTACCAACATATTAATAAAATTTTCTTCACGTTATTCATAAAAAGGATAATCTTAATGGTATATAATTTATTACAGAAAAAAACCCATTTTACATTGAATTACTTTTGGATAAAATAAAATCAGTAAAATATTTTTTTATATACAAGTCGAACAAAGTCACTCTGACCAATTTTAATTCAAACTACCGAATTGTAGCATCAAGAGTATATCAACTTTACCATAAATGTAGCTTTTCCCACTTCAAAAACCCACATAAACACCTCCCCCCCCCTCCACACACTTAGATATTAAGATAATATATTAAATTTGAAATAATCATTCAAAACTAACTTATAGATTAATAATAGTTATGTATTACAGTTCGTTAAATGATTGTATCTAATTGACCTACAAGCCACATCGGGTTTATACAAATTAAACTTAGTACACACCGGATATATAAATTAATAAATACATACAATTCTATACACATTTTATGGTTATTTCTTGTGAGATCATTGTCATAATTTTAATGCATTGTTTTAAATTTATATTCTACGGATATGAATCCTAAATGAATAAATAAATATAATGTATTAAAAAACAAATGGCAACTCTGCCGTAAATAGAAATCAGAATAGTGATGAACAAATCCTTATTGAAAAATTAACCAAAAACCCGATTATTAAGTTACCAAATTGATTTTCTTTTTCAACTCTGTAGGTCTCAGCGATTGACCATAATCTAACCTAATGTTAAATATTGGTCTTATATCAAGGATAGTAATAATCCTGGACTAGGTGGCCCCGTAACAAGGAGAGAACACGATTAAAAAATTGCCGACCATTAAAACCTTGCTATGAAATAAATATCATGAACCGAGGATAGGTAATGGAGTCCCGAAACAAGGAGGACGAAATCCAATTTGAAAGTTATTAATGAAGTAGCCACCGAATAATAAATAATGAACCTAGCACTTGAGATTAGAGAACCCAGAATCAGGATGAAGAATATTATCGAAAAGAATACCTAGGAAGAAAACCTTGTTAAATCGTTTGTACACTAATAGATGGCGCTGTACGAAATCTCGTTACAGTTGTATCGCGGTGTACAAATTCGAATTCCTACATCCCCGGTGCTAGGGGGGTTTCTGTCACCAAATCGATATCGTTGGATTATTATTAAAGCCGAGTCCAAATAAAACGTAATATTAATCAAAACTTTGCCAGCACGTCTTTTCAGCTAAATTACGACGAAGAACTGATGTTACAGTCTGAAGAATGCTCATCGGAACATCAATTCGTACTATTCGTTTTCTCAATAAAAAAAACATTGAAATTTATAAAATTGAGTCACAAATACAATGAACTTTTTTTAATGTAAATTTTAAAAATCAATCAATTATGCATACCCATGAAAATTCATTTCAATCAATTGTATGTTGACATGTTAAATTAAAAAAAAACTTCAATTATTGCGAATACCCTCAGTGATAAATACACAATAATTATATTAAATGCTCGTATATTAGTACATACATATATAAATATTACATAATAAATGTGTGTACTAAGCTTTAGAATTAAATAAGTCATTATATTCATTTATTATCATACAATGGAAGGTACTGTTCATAAATACGGTATACACAAACACGTATCGTATAATTTTTTAAATAAATATAATTAAAAATATTGCAAAATAATTTATTATTATTATTATTTTCTCTCAAACGATATTTATATTCACTTAGGAACCGAACGCATTTGATAAATTACAGCTTAAACTTATTATATATAAGCATAATTGCATGCTTCACGGTTAAACAACACGAGTACAGGCAGTGTCGATTATTTAAATTCGAATTGCTCTTTGTTAAATCATTCTATTATCTTAACAGTTTGATTATTCGATCACTAAATCAATAGAATTGTCAAAAATAATCAAGTCTAATAATCACTCTTATCGACGACTTACATAGAAGTTTGCCATTTCGATAAAAAAAAAAATCGATATATTTAAAAAGAGATTACATAAAGTATTAGACTTTTGATTATTCGATTACTAAATTAATAAAATAGTCAAAATACAATCAAAAAACTAATAATCACTGTTATCGACAGTTCACACAGATGTTTCTCATTTCGATAAAAAAGAAAATATCGATAACTCGACATATTTAAAAAGTCATTACATAAAGTAAATTCACAACGGAGATAATAAAGTGATGTTACCTGAGGATATAAGATGACATTATATCGATATTTTCACGTGTATTCGAGTCGATTACTCGTTAATTTACGGGTCAGCCTGTACGTCAGTTCGTGTGTTGTGAGATATCGGAATAAATAGTTGTATGTATAGCCTCCTCGTCGCGTGGAACGTGAAGCGTCACGGAACTAACTCAACAGAAGCAAGCGTAGAAACGGGACATGTCTATATTCCATGTACTGTTCACTCGGTTTCTGTAACATAAAGACAAACCTCTCAGCAATTTTATATATTTAATTCGCTCCAGAGACTATATCTAAATAGCGTTTGGGTAAGAAACGAACATTAACTATTTAAGTACATTCGACGAGTGGTTGGCCCCTTATAAATAAATTCGATGGGGTAGAGCCTCACTGAAGCTATAAATGGTTTTAGCTCGAATGTATACACCAACGTAAAGTAACAGTGCTTGCATTGTTGCGTTTCGTTCGGTCAGCGAGAGCGACGAAAATCCACCTCCCTTCGCCTTCCCTTCTTCTCTCCCCACTACCATATACAGGCTGGCAACGCACTTTGGACACTCCAGGTGCCTCGTTTGATATAAAATAATAATAATTAATAACTGCGCTCCAGATAATGACATACGTTTCTGGCCTGCATCTCATTGATTGAAATACGGAGCATGCAGACGCTTTAAATGGAAACCTTCTGGCTGTTAAAATTACAAAAAAAAAAAAAAAATTAATACAAAAAAGAACATTTTAAAATCTAGACATTTTAGAAGTTCTAGACCGTACCTCTTTTGCACCGTTTTAATGATATTGTTTGTGAAATCATTGAGATACTATATGGTATCTGCATAGAATCGCAACACCATCCTTATAATATTTACACCGTTCGCTTGAGATATTTGGAAGAATCCGCAGACACCATGCGGTGCTGAGTTAGAAGTCACTCCACCGCGTAATCCTTGTGGAACCTTGTTGGGTAATTACTCCTACTAACGGGCTGATAAGCTACTTGCCTTCGAAAGACCTAGGACTCTAGAGATTATACCAAGTATCCGTGTAACCCAAGCTAGAAAAGTTCTGCAATGGATAATGAAAAAAGCCATTTAGCGGTCTTCCGGAATATCCAGTTTCCCTTTAGTAGTTTATTTATGAATCTTAGTTGCTACTTTTAAGCGTAATGTCCTTTTTAAATTAGACCGTTTTGCAAATCGAATAAAAATGTGGCCAGTGATGTCAATCTTGACGTTTCCATCGGTTAGGCTTATGCATTTACATTATTATTGCAACTTAACCAACAAGAAGAACTGAATACTGAACAAGCCTATTTACACAATTCCACCAGGTCGATATGAAAAACCAAAGTTACAAATGGCATCACTCAGTATATATTATACTAGCCTGTGCCCGCGACTACATTCAGCGGAAGCTCTCAAGAAGAAAAAAAAATCCGATTTTTAAACATTCTTCATTGGTGCTCCGCTCCTATTGATCTTAGCGTGATGATACACATACATATATATATATATAGCCTATAACCATCCTCGATAGAGGAGCTATATAAAATTAAAAAAAATTTCAAATCGGACCCGTACTTCTTAAGATTATCCCCTACAATGTCACAATGTCACAAACTTTACCTCTTTATAATATTAGTATAGATTTGGTGGGTATGTTTACCATCAAGGATCCATGGGATGTGGTGGTGAGGGTCCGCAGCTACTGTCCTCGGAATGCAGCCCGTCGCCCAGATCGGTACCCACGTGCGCCAACTACACCGACAGACACTATAACTTACTATTTCTTACATAAAATCAAACGTTTTCTTATTTTAATCATTGAGGAATATTGAGTCGGTAAAGAAACCGTATCTCCTCGAGTGACATTTACTTCACTTAATTCATTAAGATAGATAATCCATCTAATACCTTTAACACTAAACCTACCGACAATTCTTGTATATCTATTCCTACCGCGTGCGGTCAAATTGACCGGTAATTAAAAAGTTTCATTTATTTCATTATTAGATGCAGATAATGGTTGATTTGTTGCTAAATGTGTATAAAATAATTTTCATAAAGTTTCGTCCATTTCATTTTATATAATTTTTAAATTCTTTAAAAAAAAACAAATAAAATTAAAGTTTTATACATAATGTTATGCATACATAATATACTTTATTTGGCTTCCTCGCGTTGCTTACAAATTACTTTAGTCTGAAATGTGCACTTGCCGCAAACATATTTTTCGCATTTCGAACAGATTTTTGTTGTTTTATAACCTTTACAAACTTTAATTTGACAAGTTTTTCGTACGCACAAATCTGTACTTGTGGACGGTGTTGGTAAAAGCTGTTTTTGTTTAGATTTTGTATATAATCTAAATATATATATAAATAATCTAAATGTATATATCTAAATCTATTTCACTTTCGGATGACAATAAAAGCCTTTTTTTTCTGCCCTGAACGGTTATTTATAATATTCTCCTCTTCACTAACGCTTTCTGATTCTAATTCACTTGTAAATAGTTCTTGGTCTATTTCCATGTTTTTTTTTTCAATTACAAAAGTTTGTTGTTTATCGTTTTCTTAAAATTCTTCTACTATGTCCGTTATATTTTTAGGTAATTTGATATTTTCAAATGCTTTGACATTTTTAGGGTAAATATCTACAACAGATACTTTACCTTCTCTTCTTCAAATAAACAATGGTAAAAAAGAACATAAAAACCTTTTTAGAAGTGCACTACTTGAAACTGTAATCAATACTATTGTTATCTAATCCTTTCAACAATAAGAGACTCTGAGGTAACCGTAAAAAAATTACTTTGAAATAACTTTATAACAGTTTTGCCCGCCGGTCATATTGACCGACCGCGGTAGGTAGGTCACATAACAACTTTTTTTTGGAAAAAGAAAAAAATAACTTAAAGTAAAGAGTGAAGAAAATATGATATGCATATTCTAAGAATTGCGCGGAAGGTTGCTTTGCCATTTCCATTAATGTCACAATAATCTCCTGCGCCATGGCGCATTGGAGTGGTGACAGAGAGATACTATTCAGAAAACTCCCATCCATCACCTAGAATGTCACAGATTATGTCATCACCAATGTATCAGACATGAAATGGAAAGCTCTTGTAAGCAGCAAGAAAGTGGTAGGTATGTGGAGTTAGTATCAAAGGGAATTAAACTGTAATTTGTAAAAGAAGCATGAAGTAACTGCTGTTATTGTGTCAGAAGGTCCTGCTCTCTACTCTCCTGCATAAGCAGCAAAGTAAGTACGAGGTCTCAACCTTTGCTAATCCTGACATATTGGCTCTTGGATTTGACGGACAGCCTGAATGTGGTACTTCTCCCTTAATACTTTTAGGGAGTGTTCAATACTTATATTGATCAAGTCTCAAGCAATTGAGCCAGCTCGAAATAGTACCTACTAAACAAAGCTTTTGTATCAGAAGCAACGCTCGCTTTGACACTAGTCTCATTTAT
>JACEII010000007.1:9482911-9493293 GCA_014332785.1 Antheraea mylitta | reverse complement strand
ATTGGCTCCTGGATTTTACAGACAGCTTAAATGTGGTATTTCTCCCTCAATACTTTTAGGGAGTGTTCAATACCAATATTGATCTAGTCTCACGGAATTGAGCCAGCTCGAAATAGTACCTACTAAACAAGGCTTTTTTTATCAGAAGCAAGGCTCGCTTTGACACTAGTCTCATTTATGAGACAAAGGAAGTACGAGGTCTCAACCTCTACTAATCCTGACATATTGGCTCTTGGATTTTACAGATAGCTTAAATGTGGTACTTCTCCCTCGATACTTTTAGGGAGTGTTAAATACCGATGTTGATCAGGTGTCATGCAATTGGGCCAGCTTGAAATAGTACTTGCTAAACATGACTTTTGTATCAGAAGTAATGCTCGATTTAACACTGTAGTCTCGTATATAAGGAGCAAAGGAAGTACGAGGTCTCACCCTCTACTAATCCTGACATGTTAGCTCTGGAATTGGACTGACAGTCTTAATGTGGTACTTCTCCATCATTACTCTTACGGAGTGTTCAACACTGATGCCGATCTAGACTCACATGATGGTGTCAACTCAGAATGGTACCTACTAAACAAGAGTATTGTATCAGAAGCAACACTGTTTCTGTGCTGTAGTCTCAGATTTAAGGAGTACAGTCTAAATGTGTTTTTTCACCCTCAACACCTTCGGGGAGTAAGTATACAAAATCTATGCTGATCAGATCCTACACAAACATTTCAGCTCGGAAGGGCACTTATGTAACTAAGCAATTGCGCCAGAAGCTCCTGCATGGTAATCTTATACATAAAGATTAAAGGAGGCATGAAGTCTCAACCTTTATTAATTCTGACAAATTGGTTCTCAGAATTGGTGTATAATCTAGATATGGCAATTTTCCCTTCTGATAATGTATAACAACAATAGCACGTAATGGCTTCCCCTTTGTGGGCCATCTATTGAATAAGGGACATGTAATATATTCAACCTATGCAAACCACTACAGACAGATTTGTTTGCTTCTCAAAGTGTTCCCAAAATTTATGAGATGTATTACACTCAATTTAAAATACTGTTTTCATGAGGGTCTAACATTAGTATACCAATAGTACTACAATCTGGAGTGAATCTTCCCGTTACCACTCACAAGTCCTGAACACCTGATTTAATGACATGCAATTTTATAATAATAGTACCCAGATGGAAGAAACCTTTCTGGTGTCAGAATCTCAAGAACTGTGTACTAGGACAATCTGTTAAGAAATTTGAAAATAACTTTAGATGGGGCAACCTTACATCAGCACCCGTATTTACCTGGCTAATTTAGGATGTGACACCTCAATATAAGTCTCTTTCAGAGAAAAAAAAAAAACTTCCTTGTTCAATGATATCTGATAAGAGGTTGTAATTTAATGTGGTTTGCAAACACTTTTTCGAATTGGAAGCAGATTTGATTAATATTTAATAGACTAGTTGAATACTTATGAGCAGAAAACTAGTCCATTGTTTTGCTTTACAACTTTTATGAATGTATCTAAACGTTTTACTAGTGCTCTGACTAGTTTATTTAACTTGCATAAGAACCATATAAACCAGCTACTTTCAAAAATTATTAGTGACGTATTCGATGATAAAGTTTTCTCGAAAAATAGTAATGAGACTTTACCAGGTAGCTCTAGATCTGCATTTTTCTCAAAATGGTAGTGTCCTCGGTATTGATAGTACTCAAAGAGTAAATTGTATTGATAATTGTTCGTCTTGCTCTAAAGTAAATTATTGGCATGAAATTAATCGATTATCTTTTTCTCAGTATGTTTTCAGTTACAAATTATTTAAGTCTGAGATACATCAGCTGACACTGATCAGTTTTGATATTGCATTACAAGTCTAGTCTTACCTTATTGAAATTTAAATAAAAATCTAACATGATAGATATATATTTAGTTAAAATAATAATCACATTGTTCCGTTTTTTCTACAAGCCACCAGGAGATAACAAACAGGTCTCTCGTAATGGACTTCAGACGTCAAACGGAACACAAAATATAAAAATTTTACCTGAAAATAAAATTTGTATTGTTTCCTAGACGTCTGATGTCCAGATGATGTCTTCCTGGTGCTACTTACCATGATACACATCATGATGTTTTATGAGAGGAACAATGAGAACTTAAGATGGCGGCTTGTCTTTGGGTGTCTTAGTTAGTTCACAGAGTTGGCACAAGGTGGCGGTAGTGAGGTGTGTCACGTGACGGGAAATGTCTAACGACCGGAAGTAAAGATTTTTTTTTTTCGAAATGTCTATGCTATTGACCCAGCAAGGTCTTAACAGCTTCACCGGACTACTAAGGCGAGCGCTTAAGGCACTCAGCCGATTTTATTCTGGCAACCAGCTCAAGGGTGCACGGCACACCTCGGCTTGGCTGTTGCCTGTTGCATGCAAAATCGCGACCTATCTTAGCTAACCTAGCTAACTATTCATATATGTATGAGTTGTTGAAACGTATATGTGTACCAAGCATACACGCCTCAACAACTCCTCCATATATTTATTATCGGAAAATTGAGAGTTTTTCATTTCGATGAGGGAATGGAAGTAAAGAATTAGAGCGATGTACTCTCTCATAATGGACTTCAGACGTCGAACGGAACACATAATACAAATTTTATTTTCAGGTAAATTTTTTACATTGTTTAGAACTGTATGACGTCACTCTGACTCTATGACAATCAGAAACGTATCAATATGGAATATTTAAAAATTGAAACATGTTATTTAAATTATGTAATTTATTCAAAATACCCCATAATTATAGGGTGAGATATAATTATTACTGAATAAAGACACACCTTAAGTACGTCGTGCAGCGAGCTCATGCTGCCCAAACTGAGCGGGGTTATGGATCTCTCTAGAAGCAACGAGCCGCTGCCCTGAGATCCACCGCCGATAGATCTGGAAATTTATTTAAAAAAAAAATTTTTCTTAGTGGTAATAGATAATATATTAAAAATAGTACAATTACACAAATTATACGTATAAATGAAGGAATCGTGAGTAATTAAGGAGAGCATATTAAATTGATCTATACTCTAACTTTTTCTCGCGGTTCCGCCCACTTTACTATATAGTTACATATAAGGCGCGACTGGTTAGTCGACAGCAATATTTTTACAGGATAATCATTAATCGATTCTCATTCTAGATCAATTACTAATATTTGACCCTAATTATCTGGACAGAAACAAGACTGATATACATTGAACTTAAGGTTATCAGTTACACAAAAATGAACTGGTGTAATAATAAGGAAAGCAACGAATCACACCGTGCCGCGCAGTCCCGCCCTCATCTAATAAAATAGTAAGCCATTTGTATTTCATCATGTGTATTGCGTAATTCGCAGGTACGTATATATGTATGAAAAGTTTGATGTACATGTGTGCATGAAGTTGGGTGTACGTATTTGCGTGAAGTTTGGTGCACGTGTGTGCATGAAGTTGGGTGTACGTGTGTGCGTGAAGTTGGATGTACGTGTGTGTGCGTGCGTGCGTACCTCTCCATGGGGCGGTGGTGCGAAAGCGCAGGCGAGGGTGGAGCATGAGGCGCCTCCGGTGCTGCCGGGGGCATTTCCCTGGGACGTTGTCCCGACCGCCATGAACCTGCAATCCCAGTTACACGATTTTTTATTTATAACATTAAATTAAAATACCTCATTTTTGAACATAGATATAACTAACCATTGTAAGAGCCAGTCCCGTGCGATATCGTTAACGGCGACGTCCGCTTACTGCTGTCTCGGCTGCTATACGTCTATTTATTAGAAAAAAAAAACATTAATTAGTAAGAACCATAAGCACTACAATAGGAGATATTTAGTCACACAATGAGTGGAGAAAGTTACAGGACCCCGGCATTTGATTTGGCACATTGGGGAAAAGTGTGAAACGCGCGGGTGAGATCGGTTTGCTTTGATTTAGAGACACAAGGCAATGTGACAATATATGACATGTGAAATTTATTATATCGAGGTACAGTATTTGAGGAGTGGGACCTGCGGGTGTTCGTCTGCGGTCTCGAGGGTGGTGGGCAGGTCCAGCAGGCGCTGCGACCTGATGCCGTCGCCGGGGCCCATGTGGGAAAGGTGCGCGAAGTTCGTGGGTGCAGAGATCAGCTTTGACCGGCGCTCCGACCTGGAACAATCAGACACAATTACAGACTCATACACACTACTCATCCTAGTGGTCGAAATTCAACCATAATTCATTAATATAGAGCGCTTGCGACGCCAACGACATCCTTAGAAGTTCATCTGGCACACCTCTCGCGGGGCGCACGGGGACACAGCATCAGAGTGGGCCCTCTGCCTGTCACCTCTCTCCCCTCCCGCTTCAAACGGAGTGTCTTTAGTGGTCGTGGGTATGCCATTTGCAGGACGCGCCCCCGGAGGTTGTCTCTCACAATCATCATTTGCAGTGGTAATCTAGTCGGTCTTGTGAGTGATCGACCGATTGATGTACCATGTTGGACCTCTTAGTAACTTTTTGATTTTTTCCTCGTACTCCACGCTGAGTCTGCGGGTTTCTTCCAGGGAGGCTCTCTTTCTGATGGATACTTGTTCGTCGGCGAGAATCGTCAGGTTTGCTAGCATCTAAGCCATCTGTAGATCTTCTTCATCTAATTCTGGGATCGTCACCTTCTTCCTGTTTCTCCTGGCTTTCTTTTTATTCCTTCTAAGGGGTGGATTGTTGGTGGGGGCCAGAAGACTCGCCGCTGCGGTTTCTTCGATCCGTGTTCAGGGCCGGTCTGGTATCCGTTTTACGTCCGGAATCACTCGTCCGGGTTGCTGTGCCTGCACGGCGATTTCGTTATTCTCTTCTTAATACAGCGTATCTTGTTGTTGAAAGGGTGGGCGCCCCAGCAGTTGGCACAGGTCGCCGGCTCCTTCCTCGGGCGGTCACAATGTGATCGCTCTGTGACACTATTGGGATGAGTGCCTGAACTGCTGGCACTTGGAACATTGTATCACCCAGGGTTCTCCTTTCTAGACTTCGATTTGGATAGGCATTAGAATCAAGGAGTTGATCTCGTATAAAGCAGGTATTAACCCAGGTGTTCTCTTCAGGATCGCTTAATAGACGCACCCTAGTCTGCCTCTGCGTGCATGCATGGGTACATGCACACATGCGTACTTGTGTGCGTACGTGCGTGTGTGTGCGTGCGTGCGTGCGCGTGATGTGTGTGTGTGTGTGTGTGTGTGTGTGTGTGTGTGTGTGTGTTTGTGTGCGTGAGTACGTACAACTGTGTCTGCATATATGTAAGTATAAGAAACTCACAGGCGGTTGTGTGCTTCGATTGGCTGGTATCCGTGTTCCCGCACCGCCAGCCTCCGCTTGGCGCTCGACCACGCGGATATATGCTCAGAGCTCAACGGACCACCTGACAACACACCATTAACGATATTTACATCATACACAATAATAACATAATAAAATACGCATTGCACATGTGCGTAGAGAGAAAGAGAGAGTACTAATAATTCTCCCACGTACTCTCCCATCCATAAGAATATGCAATGTTCCAAATTTCGTCTAAACCCTGGCTAATTAGCCTTAGACATCTCTTAAAAATGATGCTAAACATTAAGTATTTAGTTGAAAGGAGTTATGAAAATGAGTCGGGGATCGAAGTGTTTTGTTAATTATGTGACCTAAATTATTCAATCTTAAAGTTTTGGTATAACGAAAATCTAAGCTAATTTTTTTCTTGTTTTTACTAAAAAAACATGGCTCTGACGATTTTATTTAAGAATTATAAACTTAAATTAATTTTTTTGCGCAATTAAAAATGTAATCGAACGAAAGATGGCGTTAAAATATAACTGTCAGTTACCGTAACAGCGTGAATCTACACAACACAATATTAGCACACATTAATTACACAAACAGTTTACGGATAAAAATTTTATAGGACCCCCATAAGAAATGTCACATGGATAATTTTTCTGTTCTTTGAGGCATATAACTTAAACAACTTCGATGTTTCACATCTGCCAAGCGTCCCGTGACGGGTTATTTTTTTTTAACGTGATTAACAAGGTTTTATGTACGTACTCGTGTGCAGCGGTCGCAGATAGACGATGTGCGGCGCGGTGTCCGGCGCGAAGGGGAACGCGTTGTTGGCGCCCCCCACACACACTATGTACCCGCACTCGTCCAGCGGACGCGCGTTCGCTGTCAATACACATAAACAAACAACACATAAACACACACACAAAGCGAAATTTTAGGTATTTCAGTTTTTGCAAAAGAAAGGCTCATAGATAGTTCTGCAATTCTATAAAGTAGATCTCACAGAAAAAGTAATCCGTCGATACGACCATCATAACGATGACTTTGTAAATAAATGCATTGAAGCAAATTATATAAAAATAATGTAATCTTCGATTTGTTTTTTTTTTAAGTCTCCCAAAAAAACTACCGTATTAAATTTGTCCTTTAATAAGGATGCGATATATACATTCCATTATATTCCATTGCAACACATTGACTAAAACGTTACTGACAAATTTCGATAAAGTTTGGATTTAGATGAATCGATCTACATAACTCAAATAAGGCCGATAGTCTTAACTACATTTAGATAAAAATTTGAGAATCAATTCGAATGTATTCAATAGATAAAAAGTATGAAACAAACGATAATTTTAGTAAAGATTTACAAATAAATTACGTGTGCAAAATTAATAATGGCATTCGCAAGTAAATTTGAATTTTGAATAACTTACGTATATTAATAGTCTGCACCCACTCGCCGGATTCGATGTCGTATATGTCGATATGCGTCGCCGTGAATATCATCAGGTGGGACTCGTTTATCGCTGTAAACATATCACATGTACAACTAAAAAAAACTGTATAATCAGAACAATCAATTCGATACAAGTCAATAGTACGAATTATAAGTCAATAGTACAAACGATATTATTAGAAGCGTTTTACCTTACAATAAAACGCATATTAATTTACTTACCTTATTCGAAGCTTATTTATGAGATAGGCACTTCCGTTTCCCGCCAGCATGCCCACTTTTGACAGTAAATATCACTAACTTCCGGTCAAATATCTTACTTGTGTCTCGCCCCACCATGGCAGAGAGGTATGTTTAGAGCGACACCATCTTGTAACTTCATTGAGTCGAATAATAATACCAGGCAGAATTTAAAATATTAAGCTTCGAATAAGGTAAATTAATATGCGTTTTATTGTAAGGTAAAACGCTTCTATTAATTTGACTTGACCTTATTCGAAGCTTATTTATGAGACTTGTTTGTTATCGCCTGGTGGTGGTAGAGACACCGACGCCAATGTGATCTAGATAAGCCACAGATTCATAAAGGGAATCTAATTACACAAGCATTAAAGTTAGCACGTTAGTCCGAGATGATTTAGTTACAGAGGTACTATAAATTCTTAAGAAGGCCTACAATTCTGAATAAGGCCTATATATTCAAAAAGGGAATTCCCTCTGAAAGATGCCTGTGAACTAGAACGTTTACCACATTTCAGTATATAATCATATCAAAACAAAAAATGTATAACTATGCCTTAAGAAACTATGGTATGGTTTCTTAATTGCCTTTAATCAGAGTCTTAGTTACGTAAGGATTCGGTATTCACCGCGGTAGATTTTAAAAATATGATACGAGAACGGATTTCGTTCACTATCACTATTATGAAGAATTTTACCTAAAACAAGACCAGTTGCGTGCGTATAAACAGATCTGATAGAAATAAAGCTAATACTCGAGTAGTAATACTGGCAATGTTATCTGCACCATCACCACTGAATCGGTATACCAAGATATTTAAAATAAGTTTTACACATTCCTATTTGAAAAAGTTTTACAGCTTAAGAGCTGTCTATGATCTCTAGTGCTATCTAGTAGTACGAAACTAAAACATTAACCGTCTAAAAACACCCTAAGTGATATCAAAGACAACTGCCTGTATGTAAAAACACTGGGTTTGGTTAAAATAACAAGATTTATACTAGCATCAAAAATATGTGTAAATAGTACAAATTTATGGCTTTGAAGAATTTTAGCAAAGTCAGCGCAAAAACCAGTTTTCAACCAAACTTTCCAATAGCCTTTATTTTGAGCAAAGGTCTAAAAGTTTTGATAGCAAACTTAAATTATGACTCAAAAACAAACTACTCATATAACCAATTCGAAATGATTCTCGGAAAAAGTGTGTGCGATGCCATACAGCAATCTAGAGATTGTTACTACCGTTATGTTCAAA
The DNA here is from genome assembly GCA_014332785.1 of Antheraea mylitta. Taxonomy (NCBI): domain Eukaryota; kingdom Metazoa; phylum Arthropoda; class Insecta; order Lepidoptera; family Saturniidae; genus Antheraea; species Antheraea mylitta. Next base: position 9,485,007 of record JACEII010000007.1, on the reverse strand, counting down.
GCCGAACGAAATGGTTTTACCGCACCATCATGTGCTAATAAAGAGGTACCTTATTGATGTGGCGAGCGATGTGATTGTTGGCCTCGAGGCTAGTAAGCGCTTGCAGCGTCACCTCACGGACTGCAAGGCGTTTGCGACGCTACGCCTCGGCCCCCGTCGCCCTCAACCACTACAGTTAACAGACACATCGCACTCATGCTGCCGCACCGAACTACTAGTTCAGCGAAGTTATGTAAAAGACAACCTTGACTGCATAGCGGCACTGTTACCATGGGTTATTCAGTAAAACACTGAATCGACCATTTCCACATATTGGCTAAATTTTCCGCTGCAATCAATTAATTTAAGACATGATCATGACAATGTTACAGTGACCCTACGAGGGCGCTACATAGAACCTATAAGATTCTTTGAAGCTATGCAAATTCTAGAGACTTCTAGAAACTTTACCAAGAACACTGAGAAATAGTCTTCAGTATCGCAGTAGATTTGTTGCCAAAACACTTTTGTAAATGTGAACAGTTAGACCACCGAAGCTATTTGAGACTGCTTAAAATACACTTCAATTAGATGCTTCTGCTTAACACCTGATGCTGGTTACTTCCAACTACTCGTGCTCTTACCGGGAGTCTTCACATACTGTTTGAAGATGATCAAAGCCACTTTTGAAGTTACAATGTTATATGTTAATGGTCAATAACCATACAAATGATACGCAGCCTATTTAAGCAGAATATGCTTCCTTTTATAACTCGTGGAAGAGTTAATGTTATATGTTAATGGTCAATAACCATACAAATTATACGCAGCCTATTTAAGCAGAATATGCTTCCTTTTACAACTCGTGGAAGAGTTCCTTGTTTTTGTACTAATGTGACTAGATGGCTTGACTGTAACTATGAAGTCGAGTTGAGATGGCTATAAGCATTACGACACTTCCTATACAACATGAGAAAACTTCCGACAACCACAACCAAACAAGGAAGCTTTGCTGCACCCTGAGAAATAGATTTATTACGATTCGTCCAGAAGCCATGTTATGATCACACGACGGAGCACCGATTAAACAGCCATACAGTTAACGCTATCGGAAGATTTGCGTTCCTGCAAAAATTGTTATCATCCTATCTGCGCCTAACTGTTATCGGTTATAACAAAACTGCTAAGAGACAACAGTCCATTTCTCCGAAATCCATTCCTCCGTAATTTCATGTTGACGTAGGCTAAACTTCGTTCACACTGGGGACAAGTCATATCGATATTATGTATGTATAAACTACTCCTGCACGCTGTTATCTACGATTTGCGTTCCTGCAACAATTCCTATCATCCTATCTACTCCTAACCGTTATCGGTTATAACAAAACTGCTAAAAGACAACAGTCCATTTTTCCGAAATCCATTCCTCCGTATTTCACGTCCACGTAAATTTTTTACTGACATATCCTAACTTGGCGATAGACGTACGTTCACACTGGGGACAGGTCACATCATTACTATATTATTGTATAGCTTTAGGTGGTCTGGCTTCCTAGTATGAACTACTCCTGCGCGCTGTTATCTACTATCCTTTATGATATGTGCAATCCCACGAGGAGGCTTCAAATAACCCTTCGAAGGTTCATTATATAATTTGTGTGCCCTTCGAGGAACCACAGACTAACGTTACGAGGGTTGCTTCCATAATTCACGTGCACCGAATAATACAACGAAATTTGATATGCGTGTTCCTGTGAGGAGACACTAAACAAACTGCGTATAACGATACAATTTGCGTGCTCCTGCACTGCACAGAGGCACTAAATAGGCATGGAATAGCTCTGCGCGGGCTACTTACCATGATTCGCGTGCTCCTGTGTGAAGGCACCGAATAGCTCTTCGAGGGATAGATACACAATTCGCTTTCTCCTGCGCAGAGGTACTGATTAGCCCTGCGAGTGCTAGTTATATCTTTCGCGTGCTCCTGCGTGGAGGCACCGAATAGTCCTGCGAGGACTAGTTATATGCTTCATGCGTTCCTGCGCAATATGCTTCATGCGTTCCTGCGCAGAGGCACTGAATAGCCCTGCGAGTGCTAGTTACATCATTCGTGTGCT
>JACEII010000007.1:9454691-9479848 GCA_014332785.1 Antheraea mylitta | reverse complement strand
TGTCGTGCGTACTGACCGTGGTGCGCGGTGTGTCGTGTCGTGTCGTGTCGTGGGTACTGACCGTGGTGCGTGGGGTGGGCGGTGTACATGAGCTCGGTGTCGCGCGCGCGGTGCCCGGCGCGGTCGACGTACAGCGCGAGTGAGTTGAACACGAGCAGCGAGTCCGACGAGTTGGGTACGGGCGCGCACGCGAGCGGCTTGGCGCCCGAGTGCGACAGGAACACGTTCACTTGGTTTTCGGGGTGCACGAGGGCTGTAAAATATGATTACTTTAAGTTTTTCTCACTGTTACATCTTGCTATGAAAAAAGAAAATTATATATCAGTATAAAATGTTTACTATTTGTATTTATGATATTTTTTGCTGTGTATATATGTACATGTATATTAACTTTGTTTTTGCTATATATTTGTTTGTATGTTTGTTCGTATATTTATTTATTTATTCGAAGGAATATCAACAGCTTTTCTTACATAATACAAAATACAATAATCAACTTAAAACTAATTAAAGATATTCACTAATAGATAATGAAATAGTTACAAGAAGATATTAAGTGCTGAATAAAAATATAATAATCGCAAAGATAAAGCACAGTGAAAAGTTACATATTAAGCAAACTTATCAAAAAATGTGTTGATGAACGCCTGTTTCGCTGCATTAAATGGAGTATTAAAAAGATCTAAATTAAACTATTTACTAAGCTTATTATAAATACAACTACTTCGTAAAAAATAACTATTCTTTCTATAATTGGTACTTGAATGAGGCACATATATTAACGAGCTATGACGAAGAACAGTAGATGAAGCCCTTAAAGAAATTTTTGAGAGGAGATCTGGACAATCAACCTTGTTTTGGGCAATTTTTAAAAGGAAAGAAATGTCAGCAATCATACGCCGTTCATCCAGGGGTAGTAAATGGTGCAATTTACAAAGCTGCTCATAGGATTTACAATCATACCTGTCATGTGTACGATAACATAGAAATCGTAAAAAAATTTTCTGAACATTTTCGATTCTAGAAATATATATATATGTATGTATATAAGCATATTTGTATTATGTCTGTTTTTATTTTATTATTATTAGATACATAATATATGTATATATGTAAATTTATCTACTTTTTTTTTTTCATTAATTAATTTTTTATTTATATACATATTTATTTTATGTCAGTATATGTATTACTCACAAAACTATTTAAGTGACAACAATACCGTTGGATAGTTGAAAGAGAATCCTTTATAGCATTAAGGTCGTTAGTGTACTAATAAAAAGTGCAATAAAAAGTAGAGGAGAAGACTAACAGATGGCGGGCTGGTCGTTGGGGGCGCGGCGCGGGTGCGGCAGCGTGTGCGCCGCGAACCCGCCGCGGTACCCGAGCAGCAGGCTGCCGGCGCTGAGCTGCACGCTGAGCACCTGCGCGGGCGCACGCAGCTCCGCCACGCGGCACCAGCGCGTCGCCGTGCGCGTGATCTCGAACACGTGCACGACGTGCGCGCTCTGCCGCTTCCACAGCGCCGCGAACCCGTGCGTCCCGCCGCCCAGCGCGCCCGCCGCCAGCGCCAGCGCGCCCTTCGTCTCCGGCACCTTCACCGCGTCCACGTCCGCGCCGTCCAGCGCGCGCACCGGCACCAGCCGCAGCGCCCGCGCGCGCCCCGCCACCGCCACCAGCACCTGCTCCTCCGGCACGTACGCGAGCGCCGCCACCGGCCCGTGTGCGCGCCGTCCGCTCAGCTCGCCGCGCTCCACGTCCAGCAGCGCCAGCCCCGCCTCGCCGCCCACGCACACGCGCGTCCGCTCCACCACGCACGCGCACGCCGCGCCGCGCACCACGCTCGCCGCCTCCACCAGCGCGCACGCGCTGTACACCTGCCGTACCCGTTACGCACTCGTCAACCTCTCACCAACTCTCGACATACATATACATACTAGCCCCTGTACTTACTTTAGGCTCTCGACAGGAACAAAATCCCGACATTTTTCAATGATGCTTCTCTCCTTTGGTCTTAGCGTCATGATATATAGCCTATAACCTTACATTATAAATGAGCTATATAACACTGGAAAAATTTTTCAAATCGGACTAGTATTTCCTGAGATTACCCCCTACAACGTCACAAACTCACAAACCTTACCTCTTTATAATATTAGTATAGATTATAAGAATGTAAATCTAACACATCTGTACTTTTCAGTGTTTATGAAAAAATCTTGCAATTGTCTAGGAATATGAAATAAAATACATTTCAATCATTATTAAAAATGTCTATCTGTCTGTATGTACAAACATGCATCACTGCTAAGGCACTTGGTTTATAATTAAACCACACCAAGCAAAATCATAAAGCATATCATCGATAAATAACTTCATCTTTATTTCATTAAAATCGAACTACTCTGTCAAAGTTATTGTAATTTTAATGACGATGCGACGAAAGTACGACAGAAAAGTAAAGGAGTAAATTTTTTTTACATATATTCCATGTGAATGAAATTGCGGGCACAGCTAATGCATAAATACATACTTTTCCAAAATATAAAATCAATATGACAACTGACTTAAATCTTACAAATGATTTACTGAAACTTGGTAATACTGGGAAAACTTTCAGTTATTTACTTCCCACCCCGTCAATGGATGCAGTATTTGAAGTACCACTTCCTACAGCGAAAGGTCGCTATTTTTTCTCATACAATTATTCGGTGCAACATATACGCAAACTGTTTGCTACAGTTCATAGGTGATTTTCTATCTCAGCCCTTACGACATGCATACACACAAGCCAAGCGCTCGAACCATTTTTGTCGCCATATACAACCACTGCCACTTACGAGTTGTGAGTGCAAAAATGTAATCAGGGTCTTGTCGAATTGTTAAACGGCACGACTCGTAAGTTATAGTTATAACATAGTTTGTAAGGGGCTATCCTGCTCAAATGTTAACTGTATTTTAGTGATTTTTGTTATTTACAACTTAAACGACATTTACAAATTAGGGTTAACTTAATAACTGTCATCTGTCACCAACATTTTAAATAGCTCTGCTCGGGAGCCTTCGAGTGCAAAGCATTAATAGTAATGCAGTGAGATAAAACCGCATCATTCAGAACGGTAAGTCAACATTCATAATTCCCATCATCTCACATTCTCACATTCTCACATTATTTAATATACCAGTTTTTGATCGTATATCCTTTAATACCCTTGCCCTCGCAATCAACGAAAAATACAGTCCACATCTCTCCGCGTGATAACCCCGCATTAATGGAGGTGAAAGGAGTCAAGGCTTTGACCAAGATTTGATGGGCTATTCCCACCACTTACCGATAATTAAGAGACTTGACTTACGCATTTATCTGGAAGATTATTCCTCTTCAGTATCCTGTGCAGTTCGCTGAGAGCCACGACCCATTTAGTCTTTTCGGATTCTGATTCAGCTAGCATCAGTGTGTGTGACCGTTTCCCACCCTCGATCTGGGATGTCGATATCTACAACACATTCAATTCTTCTAAATGTCCACTATACTAGTGCGTCAAATTCGAAGTGCGGTCACTGCTAGTATGTAAAATACATCTTTACAATCGTGCCTACAATACTCACCCTGAAAATACAAGGTATGTCTCGTTTGCTGGCGTGTATAACGTCAGAGTCCTTCACTGACGTCACGCTGAACTCCGGATCCCTCATGTCCAGGACTTGGCTCACACACACTGACGGTAAAGCGTTCCTGGGACAAAATCTTCAGTAATTTAGGCAATACTTTTTTTTTAATATAACAAAAAGCTAACGTGACGCCGTGTACCCGGGCGGTCATCCATCCAAGTCCTGACCGAGACCGACGTTGCTTAACTTCGGCGATCGGTTGAGAATCGGTGTTCTCAACACACTACCTGACACAGTGTTTACCTCTACCACTTTTTGACATACAAAAAAGTTGCCGATAACAGAGCTGTGACATAAGAAGTTTTTCTTCAACAATTTAAAATTAATTAACACTAAATTTAAAATATTAATAATCTGGTTGTTCTACTTACTGGCAACATTTTTAATATGGATACTTACATATTTTCATGTGAATTAATTTGATATATTAAAAGATTTTAAGCTTAAAGAGTATCAAAAACAGTCACCTGTCTTGTGAGATGTCATACAGAAATAATTTGAAATCACAGACGACGACAAACTGCCTCATCCAGCCCTTTTTCACGCCCCCTGGTTTTGGAACCTGCAGAACATTTATTTTTGTGTTAGAGAAAACCAACTGAGACAAATAGTTAATAAGAGAGATAGAGAAGATAAACGCTACTAAGAAATAATAATTACTAGTATTGTGTGTGCCAGCGACCGAAAAATTCTTTGTAAAATCAAAAACCTCAAGGTGGATTTTTGAAGTATGTCGTTTGCACATACTTTACTTTTTTGGCAAGTCTATTATTAACTAGTGGAACAAAAGTTGAGAGATCGCAAATTTTGGAATAATGAATTTGAATCTACTCCATTTTGCCACGTCTGCCAATCTTTTACTTTTTTGAAAAGTCAACTGGGGCTTAGGCTTAGGTTGGGGTTTGAGGTTTAAGTGTCGGGAGTTGGAGGTCGGGTGCCGGGGATTGGGGTTCGGTTATCGGGGGTTGCGATTTAGGTGTCGACGGTGGTAGTTTGGTTTTCGGAGTCGGGTAAAGTCACGTTAATTAGTTACAGGACGGCTATGGTTGTCCATCCGGAGTAAGGGAGGAAGGGGCTGGGGACATGTCATGACCTTCCATTGCATTTGGTTGGGTTGACGAGTAGGCAGCTTGACCGGAGTGTCATTGAGAGCTGGCGTTCGCATTAGGGCAGCGGACGGTATCTTATTTGGTGTTGGGGTTAGGGGTCAGGGGTCAGGGTCGGCGGTGGGGGTTCAAGTGTCGGGGGTGGGGGTCGGATGTTGGCGATTGGGAGTCGGGTGCCGAGGATTGGGGGTCAAGTATCGGGGGTTGGGGTTCGGGTGTCGGGGGCTGGGGGTCAGGTATCGGAGTTGGGGGTCGGGTATCGGGGATTGGGGTCGGGTGTCGGGGTAGGAGTACCTTGACGTATCCCTCGTAGGCGGTGCCCTGCCCGCGCGCGGGGTCGATGCCGAGCGGGCGGCGGGAGCGCTCGGGCGGGAGAGGGCAGCGGGAGGCGACGCGCGCACAGCAGCGCGTGTGCACGGCGAGGCCGCACGTCTCGCACACGACGCCCTGACGCGTCAGCCCTATCTGCGCACACACACACATAACCAAAGTTTAGAAAGGACAGACTATTCTTTGTTGTATTTAAGTTACAGAGGTTTTTACCTTACTATATTAATTATTCTACTACCATTAAAATAAACTGAGTTTGTTGAACATAATACCAATATTTTGAGAAGCTAATGTAAAGTTAAACTTGATTATTTACACTAATGTATAACTGAGACTAACCATGAGTGAGGTGCAGTGGTTACACTTGGTGGGGCTGCTGAACGTCCTAACGAGGAACTGATGCACCTTTTGCTTGCCCGCCACCGAGGGACCTATCGACAATTCCTGAAAAAAAAATGTATATTTGTATTTTACCAACTAATCATCCAAATTATTACTGCCATTATCAAGTAGGTAACAATATTACAGGTATTCTGTGACAGTTTCGATATTGTAATAAGATGGTGTCCCTTCTTTTAGAATTTTTCAGGCAGTTTTTCTGGCATCTCAGAATTCATGCTCCGTGGTATTAGTTCCTATTCACTTCACTTATGGACAATAACCAAACTGTATTATCTAAAACACCACCAATATTACAAAATGTACAATCAAATAACACAAGATTATTAATATAAAAGCCACTACATGACAAACTCAAGATCCCAGCAAAAAGTCTCCTGACACTTTATCATTGCTAGTTCAATTGTTTTCTGTTTTCTTTGACTCTCTCTCTCTCTCTCTCTCTACATAATTTTCCTAAAATTAAAGCTGACAATAAAATTTTAAAACCTCTCAATAGGCCAGAAGGCAAATCCATACTTTTTAACATACATATCTTTTAAAATCGATTAACTTTAATTATAACTAACTGAGGTTAATGACTCAGTCTACAAGGTTTGATATTTTAAGAATGAGTTTAATGTACACAGAAAAAAAACCTAAACACCGCACTGCTGGCCCAACTCTCCACGCCAAAAAATGACAACCTAGAACGCGAGTCCTCATAAAAATAGTAGTTTCATAAAACTATCTTTATATTAAATGAAGCTATGGTGATAATCTTTATATGAATAAAACCCAAGTGTTTAATAAGTGTAACAAAAACAAACATGTTGTCTTATAAAAACACACGATAGAAGCGAAACTTATATTACAGGGAAACCTTTTAATAATAAAAAATACAACAAAAAGACAAAGTGACGCAGTATTCCCGGGCGGTCACCCAACCAAGTACTGACCGCAACCGACATTGCTTAACTTTGGAGATCAGACGAGAACCTTGTGTTTTCAACACTCTACCCAACACAGTGTCTACCCCCTCCATATTTCCTCACACGGAAAGGTTACCGATTAGAATTTGAAAACCCTCCCATAAAACTTTAAATTACCACCATATTTTTTTAAAGATAAATTATCTGGTTTTTACGTATATTTCAACATACTAGAGAGATAATTACTATGTTAAAATAACTCACCGTTGACATTTCACTAGGAGAACTCTTGCTGGAAGCGGGCGAAGATGCCCTAGGACCCTCCATCTCATCTTGAGATTCTGCTGACCCACTGAGGGGGCCGGACTGTTGAGATCCATACATTAGCTGTGAAATAAAAGCACAACTCTTATTACATAACTACGAGAGTAATTGCTTTACAGAGGTATTCGTTTATGTCAACTTTGGGTAATGAAATGGTCAACAGTCCGATGAACAATATAAAAATAACAATAATAAGAAGGAGCACACTAAACTGAAAACTTAGCACTCTGTATCACATGCATACAACTTACAACAATAAATAATATTGAAAAATTAAATTATGTAACCTATACTAATATTGTAAAGCGGTAAAGTTTGCTGAGTTTGTGACGTTATAGAGGTAATGTCCTAGTCCGATTTGAAAAATTGTTTCAATGTTACATAGCTCATTTATCGAGGAAGGTTATAGGCTATATATCATCACGCTAAGACCAGTAGGAGCGGTGCACCAATGGAAAATGTTTAAAAATCGGGGGTCTTTTTCTCTTGAGAGCTTCCGCTGCGTATTAGCGTTGTCCAAAGTAACTATTCCACGCGAACGTGGTCGCGGGCTGAGGCTGGTGTTAAATATTGATAAACATTTGAAAAAAAGTGAAGATGAATTCATCTATAAAAAATAAAATTAACCTATGAAAAAGAAAACATATGGTAAATATAATAATGAATGTCGAAATATAAAGTTGAATTAAATAGGCATGGATATAATATATATCTAACTGTACTTTTAAGTTTGAATTACTTGCTATCGATGCACATATGACTTTTTTGGCAAATACAGTAACTTAAATATTACTTATTATTTTAACATAGAAGATGATCTTACTTTCTTTTGTAAATAAATCATATACAAAATAACGTTTAAGAAAAGTTTCAGTATTTTCAACAAAACGGAATTAATCGATATTTTAATGTCGAAAGATGCTACAAATTGTATTTACGTCACAGATTGAGACTAGTCGAGTATTTCTGTTTTAATACAAGGATTAAGTCTAAAACACACTAAACAATAAATTACTAAGCATGTACTCCTATCATTTATAAAAAATCATTCCTATCGATGAACAGATATCGACATATGTTTTTCATGCAATAAATAGAACACAAGTTGGCAGTATGAACTATAAATATATATATATATATATATATATACCAGGTGATTGATTAGACAGTAGCAATATTTATGAAGGACACTCGATTCTTGTTCGAAGTCAATTAAAAAAACAGGTGCTTAATATTTGACTTAATTATCTCAAAAAATACAAAAATTATACACAATCCTCTACGCGTTTATGTTAAAACACAGTATCAATGACCGTCGGGAACATTAGTACACCAGGAATAAAACAAAAGGGTTTATTGCCCGTTTTTGCTAATAGAAGCGTTTTACCTTACAATAAAACGCATATTAATTTACTTACCTTATTCGAAGCTTACTTATGAGATAGGCACTTCCGTTTCCCGCCAGCATGCCCACTTTTGACAGTAAATATCACTAACTTCCGGTCAAATACCTTACACGTGTCTCGCCCCACCATGGCAGAGAGGTGTATTTAGAGCGACGCCGTCTTTCAACTTCATTGAGTCGAATAATAATACCAGGCAGAATTTAAAATATTAAGCTTCGAATAAGGTAAGTAAATTAATATGCGTTTTATTGTAAGGTAAAACGCTTCTATTAATTTGACTTGACCTTATTCGAAGCTTACTTATGAGACTTGTTTGTTATCGCCTGGTGGTGGTAGAGACACCGACGCCAATGTGATCTAGATAAGCCAAGATTCATAAGGGAATCTTGATTACACAAGCATTAAAGTTAGCACGTTAGTCCAAGATGATTTAGTTACAGAGGTACTATCAATTCTGAATAAGGCCTATATAGTCAAGAAGGCAATTCCCTCTGAAAGATGCCTGTGAACTAGAACGTTTACCACATGTCAGTATATAATCATACCAAAACAAAAAATGTATAACTATGCCATAAGACACTATGGTCTGGTTTCTTAATTGCCTCTAGTCTTAGTTACGTAAGGATTCGGTATTCACCGCGGTAGATTTTAAAATACGATACGAGAAACGATTTGGTTCACTATCACTATTATAAAGAATTTTACCTAAAATAAGACCAGTTACGTGCATATAAACATCTGATAGAGATAAAGCTACTACTCGAGTAGTAATACTGGCAATGTGCTCTGCATCACCACTGAATCGGTATACCAAGATATTTAAAATAAGTTTTACACATTCCTATCTGAAAAAGTTTTACAGCTTAAGAGCTGTCAATGATCTCTAGTGCTATCTAGTAGTACGAAACTAAAACATTAACCGTCTAAAAACACCCTAAGTGATATCAAAGACAACTGCTGTATGTAAAAATCACTGGGTTTGGTTAAAATAACCAAAGATTTATACTAGCATCAAAAAATATATTACATTTTTATGGCTTGGAAGAATTTTGGCAAAGTAAGCGCAAAAAACTAGTTTTCAATCAAAATTTCCAGTAGCCTATATTTTGAGCAAATAATGTTGACAAAGCCCTTCTAGAAGCACTCTCTTGGTCTAAAAGTTTTGATAGCAAACTTAAATTAAGACTCAAAGACAAACTACTCATCATATAACCAATTCGAAATGATTCTCACAAAAAGCGTGTGCGACACCATACAGTAATATAGAAATTTCTGTTCTTGCCGTTATGTTCAAAGCCGAACGAAATGGTTTTACTAAAGAGGTACCTTAATGTGGCGAGCGTAAAGAGGTACCTTAATGTGGCGAGCGATGTGATTGTTGGCCTCGAGGCTAGAAAGCGCTTGCAGCGTCACCTCGCGGACCGCAAGGCGTTTGCGACTCTGCGCCTCGGCCCCCGTCGCCCTCAACCCACTATAGGTAACAGACGCATCGCTCTCATGCTGCCTCATCGAACTAGTTAAGCAAACTTACGTAAGAGACAACCTTGACTGCTTAGCGGCACTGTTACTTTGGGTTATTCGGTAAAACATTTAATCGACCATTTCCACATGTTGGCTCAAAATTATCGCTGCAATCAATTAATTAGAGGCATGACCTTACTATGTTAGTCAGTGACCCTACGAGGGCGTTACATAGAACCTATAAGATTCTTTGAAGCTATGCAAACTCTTGAGACTTTACTAGAACACTGAGTAATAGTCTTTATTAGTACCACAGTAGCCAAAATACTTTGTAAATGTGAACAGTTAGACCTTCGAAATGTGAACAGTTAGACCTTCGAAGCTATTCGAGACTGCTTAAAATACAGAGTATTAAACCTTCGATTTAATATACTTCGATTAGTAGATGCTTCTGCTTAACACCCAATGCTGGTTACTTCCAACTACTCATGCTCTTACCGGGAGTCTTCACATACTTGCTGCAAGATTGAAGCCACTTTTGAAGTTACAAATGTTATAACAAGTTTGTGTTAATGGTCAATAAGTATTGACGCAGCCTATTTAAGCAGAATATGCGCCCTTGATGCGACTAGAAGTTACAGAGTAGCGATGCCTATAAGCATTAGGCCACTTCCTATACCACATGAGAAAACTTCCGACAACCACAAAAACAAGAAAACCTTGCTGCACCCTGTGAGATCGACCGTCCAGAAGCAATGTATGATCACACACGAGGTTACACCGATTAAACAGCCATACAGTTATCGGAACGATTTGCGTTCCTGCAAAAATTCCTATCATCCTATCTACTCCTAACCGTTATCGGTTATAACAAAACTGCTAAAAGACAACAGTCCATTTTTCCGAAATCCATTTCTCCACATTTCACGTCCACGTAAATTTACTGACATATCCTAACTTGGCGATAGACGTACGTTCACACTGGGGACAGGTCACATCATTACTATATTATTGTATAGCTTTAGGTGGTCTGGTTTCCTAGTATGAACTACTCCTGCGCGCCGTTATCTACTATCCTTTATGATATGTGCAATCCCGCGAGGAGGTTTCAAATAACCCTTCGAAGGTTCATTATATAATTTGTGTGTCCTACGAAGAACCACAGACTAACGCTACGAGGGTTGCTTCCGTAATTCACGTACACCGAATAAGCCAACGAAATGAGTGTTCCTGTGAGGAGACACTGAACAAACTACGTATCGTTATACGATTTGCGTGCTTCTGCACTGCACAGAGGCACTAAATAGGCATGGAATAGCTCTGCGCGGGCTAGTTACTTGATCCGCGTGCTCCTGTGTGAAGACACTGAATAGCTCTGCAAGGGAATACATTATTTGCGTGCTCCTGCGTGAAGGCACAGAATAGCTCTGCGAGGGATTGATACATGATTCGCGTGCTCCTGCGTGAAGGCACCGAATAGCTCTGCGAGGCGAGAGATAGACACATGATTCGCGTGCCCCTGCATGGAGGCACCGAATAGCCCTGCGTGGGCTAAGTGCTAGTTACTGCTAGTCATCAGTCATCATCCGTGTGCTCCTGCGTGGAGGCACCGAGGAGCCACCGAACAGCCCTGCGAGGACTAGTTATATGCTTCGGTGTTCCTGTGCAGAGGCACTGAAAGCCCTGCGAGGGCTAGTTATATGCTTCGCGTGATCCTGTGCAGAGGCACTGAATAGCCCTGCGCGGGCTAATTAAGTGATTAGTGTGCTCTTGCGCAGAGGCACTGAATAGCCCTGTGCGGACTAGTTACGTGATTAGTGTGCTCTTGCGCAGGCACTGAATAGCCCTGCGCGGGTTAGTTATGTGATTAGCGTGCTCTTGCGCAGAGGCACTGAATAGCCCTGTGCGGGCTAGTTACGTGATTAGCGTGCTCTTGCGCAGAGGCACCGTATAGCCCTGCGTGGGCTAGTTATGTGATGTGCGTACTCCTGAGCAGACGCACTTGAGCAAGACGCACTGACTGAAAGCCCTGCGCGGGCTTATTATGTGATTAACGTGTTCCTACGCGGAGACACTGACGAGCCCTCAGCGGGATCGTTACATAATTAGAGTTAAGTAGCAGTGATCCAGCAGCAATACCCGTCGGAATAACCCTACGCAGGTTATTTATATAATCGATGTGATCTTGCACCGATACTCGTAATAATCATCCGACACTCGTAATAACCCTACGCGATATATTAGCCGTGATCCAGCACCAATAACCGTCGGAATAACCCTACGCAGGTTATTTACATAATCTGCGTGATCTTGCACAGATACTCGTAATAACCCTACGCGGGTTTAGCCGTGATCTGGCACCAATAACCATCGGAATAACCCTACGCAGGTTATTTATATAATCGCCGTGATCCTGCACTGATGTTCTCCTGTTCAAAGAAACTGAATAAGCCTGCCAACTCACTCACTGGAGACATTACGTGCTCGCTCGAGGAGAAACTTCTATCCGCGAGCCCGAGGGGTCACGCTCTGAAGACAGGCCAGAGGTATTGAGATTCCACTAGCGTGCATAGTGCTCACGAGCTTCTTCGTCTGATGATAGTTGGTAGAATTTTGCATACTTGATCATTACTATTGCTTTCCTCAATCCGACAACAATCAAAATCCATTATCAGCGACTACGAGCTAGTATCACCACAAGTAGAAGAAGAAGAAGTGCTAAAATAAGCGTATATTAATTGATTTTTAAAATAAACTGTCGTGGGTCTTACAGCTAATAAAAATTCATTAAAAACATTTAAGAGTAAAATAAGATAATATAATGCAGCATGGCTCCGCCGCAGGTATACCAAGATCTGAAATATTCAGTGAACATGGTTTCGAAATAATAATGCTTACCACTGCTGCTTGCAATTTGTAGAGGGTTGTACTTCGATATATCATATATTGGATATTTATATAACGATATATACTGCGGCGTACACATTTACCCCCCCCCCCCCTTTTATTTAGGGGAAAGGTGGATTTTTCAGTACCACTCGAGGTAACTGAATAACATTAACAGTTAATGAAATTTTAATTTTCACTAACACCACTTATTTCCACATTCGAAAAAAAAAAATATAATGTGAGATGTATGCATACACACAATATATGTATATAAACAATCGGTATATTAGGCAATAAAAACGATGATAATATTTTATAAAAGAGCAGCACTTCATAAAATGACCGGAAATTAAAAATAAATTCGAACGGGGTAACCCGTTCGCATAAAAAAATGTTATTAACACTAAATAAAATAGTCAGTTCTTAAAACAGACTTAGCTTGTACTCACGTGATCGAACCTGTACTCACGTGATAGTTTTTCAACGAAAGGTATCGTTATATTGTTCCTCAGTAACAGCAATAGGTTAATATGTAAGTAGCTACTTACGCGGCCTTACAATACTTTTTACCAATCCTTCCAGGAACATATTAACACTCTTTCATATACTTGAAAAACAGAAATACAATATTTTCTGGAAATATTAATCAGACTATAAAATTAAAAAATAAAATATTTTCTGCAAATATTTTTCACTTTTGTGCAATTATTTCACTTGCACGTTTGTTCTCGGCGGGGAACAAGACGCCAATGAAGTTGAAAGACGGCGTCGCTCTAAATACACCTCTCTGCCATGGTGGGGCGAGACACGTGTAAGGTATTTGACCGGAAGTTAGTGATATTTACTGTCAAAAGTGGGCATGCTGGCGGGAAACGGAAGTGCCTATCTCATAAGTAAGCTTCGAATAAGGTCAAGTCAAATTAATGAAAGTTATTAACTCCGGCTCGCCCATTGTAGCTTTTAGTACCGGTCATTGCACTTACGTTTATTATTTTATTTACACGTTTGTAGCTATACTTAAAAGTCTTAGAACAAACTTTAATTTCGGTTTTCTTAGTTGTTTAATAGTATTTGTTTTAATATTATAATTTTGTATGTTAAACTGACCCAACTGTTAAACACGTTTCAACAGTGACTTATATGAATTCTATTAGATATAACTTGACTTCAAACACTTAATGATTCAGAGGGTTCTTTAAGAAAATGTTGCGACATTTTGATGAAGAAAATATTGCTCGTTTAAATAATCCGAAGTGACTTATCCTAGAATACTGCGAGTGTCTAACTTTTCACCTGGTATATATATTTTTTGTTTTAATTATAGTCAACAGTATTTCTTTAGTTATATACAAAAGGTTTAAAAACTATAAATGATTCAAATCCCTTCACCTATAAAAAGAGGATTAAAATAACAAAAAGGATAAAAAACTTAAATAAAAAATACCTTTGAGTTATAATAATGCTGGGTATTTCTGTAACGATACTGCGGCGACATCTGTGTGATGAGATGAACGAAAAAGAAAACAAAATAAGCAAAACAAAATTAGAAAGCGAACGTAATACAAAAAAAAATTGATGGATTGTGGTTACGTTTATCAATAGAAATCAAATACAAAATTTTCCTGCACCAGTATATTAGTCACAATATGAAATTTAAAATGGGTTCCACGGATTGTGTCGTTTACGGAATTCCAATAGTAGAAAAACAAATTTTAAAGGATTAACGAGGAAGGCGGTTAAGAAGGTCCGATATCGTGTGACAGAGAAGCAAAGAGTTACAAACTTCAAATGCATTTATTCATTATTCTATTCGGTCTCTTAATTCAGAATCCACTAATTTTGTATGGACTTTGTATTATTACTGATTTACAATTCATTAGATATTCGGGTAATGCCGCCTAAATTGTCATTTTTGTATGAAGCAAATAATATGAAAACGTTTACTTCATTTTTCAAGAGACACTCAAACATTATACCTTTCTTGGTAGTCAGGATCTGTCAAGTAACAAATTTATTAGTTCTTCCAAATCGTAAACTGTACGCAACGAATTTATCTAATAGAGATATAAATTGAAATACTTAATACAGCGTCGGGCACATTTTAGAATGTTATAAATAAAATTTTGTTTTTATTTTGTTAACTTAGATAAATTTAATTAACGCTAGAATTACATTGAATATAAATTATTAACTCATATTACAAATAATTATGTTGCTAAAATATGAAATACTACATGTTATTTATAAGATAATTAACTCCAATTATAAATATTTTTGTTGCTAACATATTAAATACTATAGGTTATATGTTCTTTACAGAATATACCATATTTTTTTGCTTTGTTGTTACATCGGTGTATCATAACATAAGTTGCTACATAAATGTTGTGTTTAAAAATGGAGTTTTGGCGGCCTTACCCATTTAAGCATTTATAAATAGTCACATATACATACAGAAACGACCACTCAACTTTAATACAGTCCATACTACTCTCTAACCCTCTTAACTCGACCGTTAAATGAATTTAGAACGAAATGAAAAACAAAACAAAACACGATACATGGAACCGTCATTAAATTAATCAATGAATAATGGAAACACAAAATACACATGTGAATCTGGAATTTATGATAAATACTAAATATTACTTAAGCACTTGTGGTCTCGAATGTACCGAATCGTTCATTATACGTACCTTCTGTTCGTTCATCGACGCAACGTTATCATAGTGTCTCTCCGTCGGCGCTTCCTTCAGGAACTGATCTAAATAACTCATCTGTGATGGTGGTCGATCCAAGACTGAAAAATGATTTATTCGACATTAGTGAGACACCAATATTATATAAAAGCCGCGTTTCATTAAACGTTCACAACACCCTTTTCGCCGTTACACTAGACAACCGAGAGCGTTGCGTTCGTGCTCAAGACGTCATTAATGACGTCATAACATACGCAAAGCTCACTATGTTTGGAGGTGGGTCGGTGAGCGTTAACAAAATTGGCGGAATTTTCAATAAAGATGGCGACCGAATGTCATTATTTGATACGGTAAAGAATATTTATATTAAACAACATATTGTACTGAAATACATAAATGAAATATGTTAATTAAGTTTTGATAATTTTACTTCTATTGAAAAATGTGAATCCTAAAATTCAATGTAGAAATTAATTTGTAATCATTTCATTGTAATTTAATGTTTTTATTTGACCAAAAAGGTAATTTTTATATTAATTAAAATTAAAAAACTGAATTATACATTGTTTTCTTTAATAATTCAGAGTAAGTGGAACGGGAAAACTAGCGGTCGTGCGCGTGAGCGTTGTGAGCTTCTACTGGAACGCAGTCAAAACAAAATAGTGTTCCACATCTGACAGATAATGTATGAGAAAGGGAAAAAGGGTAATTCAAAAATGGTGAAATAGAAATTATTTAAATTTCAAAGATTAAATAGCATCAGAAGTGGAACATCATAGTATTAAATTTACACAAAAAATATAGCCACTTAAAGTGACACACACGAATGTAAGATCACAAATAAATTAGACTATGATTTTGTAGGTGCTTTTGTGTATAGGATAGAATTAAAACCACATAAAAAACCAATACCAACCGAAACCGACAATCACAAAATGTATAACAAAAATATTACAATAGTCTTGGTAAAAAAGTCGGGTACAAATATTATATTCAATTTATTTTTATTTAAACTCTTAACAAAGCAACTTACTTAAAAATATATGAATATACAAGAATATGATTAAATTACAATATTTAGAAACTAATCAGATCTTTCAACAGATCTGTGGTGGTATATAGTTTAAAAATTTAATTTAAACCGTAAACTACTTGCAGTAGTGTTAACCGTTTCTTTGCACCCGACTGTTAAATACGTTTCAACAGTGACTTATATGCATTCTATTTGATATAATTTGACTTTAAACACTCAATGACTCAAGATTCTTTATGAAAATGTTGTGACATTTTAATGAACAATGTATTGCTCGTTTCAATTAATCTGACACAAAAAAGAAATGGGTGTAAATCACACACGGTAGAAGTAAAACTTATAAAAAAAAGCGCAAAGAGAACGTGCCTCATTGTTCTTCAATATCCGCTCTACTTGGCACAGTGTTTACCCCCGCCAATTTTCGTCACACAAAAAGGTTGCTGTACAGAATTTCAAAGAAGTTTTACTTCCAAAATATATTGCTTATACCATGAACTTTACATTTTTGGTTTTATAAATCTGCCAACCGTCGAAAATTTGTGACAATTTAATATTTTTATGCTGGCAATACTGCGAATGATTATATTTAAATTATTGCTTAAATACACCATTCATTCAGAAAAATATTATAAAAAATAAAGTATATTACTCCGTAAGAGCTTTGGAATATATAACACGTGTATGTGATCTAAATCAATATATTTTCAATCACTTTTACTTCAAAATAAAGAGTTATTATACTAGGGTGTACATTGTAAGAGTGTATATAATCCATTTATCTAGACTCTATCTTTATTACATTTACGTTAAATGCGTCGTCTGCAGCACCTCATTTGTCAGTATGATATATTGTCAATTTTATAGAGTTTTTGTTACAATCCAAAGATCTAGTACACATATAAGTCACTGCATTTCAATTAACTAAAACAGGGACTAAACATGCACATAATCATTGGACGTTTACACAAGTCTGTACAAGTTAAGCCCTCTAACCGACAAGCCAACACGAGACATTATCACAAATTGGGGGAAAAGTATTATAGTGGACTTTTTTTTACAATTGAAAAGCAGATTTTTTTTTATTAATCTCGGCGTCAGACTATCAGGCTTCCAAACACTAATAATTATCAATTATATATGTATAAATTATCTTAGAAATAATACAGAGACAATTTTTCTACGATTGATGTGTATTTTGAGGTATGTGAGAAGACGTATATAGAAGAAATATACAATATATGTATCTTAAATACTATTCAATTATAAGTAATTTGAAAGAAACCTTAATACTGTTTTCTAAATTAACATAAATAATTGAAATAGAATGTAACGGAATTAAGTAAAAAAAAACCTTATTAAAAATAGATGAATAATTTGTCATTGACCGAAAAGGCAATACAAACAATTTAAAGAATTAAAAAATATTTATGGAATTTGAAAAGAATTCTTTAATGTATATAGAACTCAATTAATACGAGTATAGTAGTAGGATAACTGGCATATGCGAAACATCAATATTATCATTCAAAGTGACTAGAAATAATGTATGAGTATGTTTGTAAAGAAATAATAAACATTTAAAGTATACATAGGAAACAACGTAGTACGAGGAATGATCAGTAGATGGCGTTAAAACGTGAATCCCGCGATTCGATATTTCACATGGAGTAATAATTTAATCTGAAGTCTGTGTTGACTCGCTTATCGTATTACCAAGGATTTAACCACAAAAAAAGAGAGATACAAGTAATTTAACAATAATTAAAAATAGATTAGTCAAAGAACCTAAATGCTTATACAAACAAGTGTTAAAGGAAAACCCAATCGCTAGCGCGTTATGCGGAGTTGTGGGCGGACGATTCCTAATTATTATCGAGTTACGTCCACACCATTCATGATAAGCTCAAGCGAAAGCGAAGCGGTCTGCATTAAAAGAGATGAATTTGTAATGATTTACATATTCTTTTTTTTCCAACCGGTCAGCGACAATCACTGTTCTCGGGTCGTTTTTGTTACAAAAAAGGGTACAAAGAACATTAGACTGTTTAAACGCAAACAAAAAAGTATATAACATATCTGCTATGCTGGAATATATTTAGTAATTGACATCGATAAAGTATATTTTTGATATTTTTCTATTACTTCTTGTACTTAAGTAAATGATATATGCAAGGATGTACTTAAAAATATATTATTACGAAAAAATTGTTAACAATTGTGTCAATGTAAAAACATACTATAATATATATATTTTATTTTGAAACACAAGGCAATAATTGTATCGACATAATAATGCAAGAAACAGGATTTATTTAAAAAAATCGTATGTAATTTATATGTAAAATAATATAATCCATGGAATATATAAAATTAATAAAAAACGACCCGTAAAACAGAGATATTGCTGTATCGTAAGTTTAAAATCAATTTCTCTTTGACACTTGCTCGTATTTACAAAATGGAATGGCTGAAAGATATAATGAAACTAGACCAATAGAATAAAAAAACTACGTAAGTAAACAGCACAAAGACGAGAATATAAAAAAAAAACTTACACCTTAGTAAATTTGTAACAAAATCTGTTGCCAAAGCGTCGATAATTTTGTGACAGCGATATAAAATTTTTGGTCGCAATGCTACACGTTTGACCTTGTCACTCTTTATAGTGTTAGAGAGAGAAAGAAAAGAGAGAGATAATGGAATCTCAAATCGCACGAGAACTTCTTCCAGTTTAAGAGAATATATACTTTATTACACCGTTAAGCAATTCGACTATATGTATGACACATTTACTTGAATTCTCCACAATGAACCAAAAAAAACTTAATATTTATCATAAATAACATACAAGAGTAAAAATATGAGTAAATAAAAAAATATCAGTATCCTTGTCTCCTTTGTTTATCACCAGATTTTTTTTTTATCAATACCTATTATACCAAAATTCAGTTTTGTTAATATTTTTTTTGGAAATAGTCACTTATTTCTTCCCATACCAGCTACGCATCGAAGCCTTTATGAAAAGTCTCTGTTCTTTATACTTAACGCTCCTTAAGTTGACAATCATATTTTTTAAATCAATGTAATTTTTATCAGTCATAAAAAAAAAACTCAAAAAGAAATAGATATATGTTTAGCACGTGAAGAAAATACATTATAATACTTATTATGGGCAAGTTTCTACCACTCACGATATGCAGTTGTCACGACAGTCTTTGTATGGAAAAAAAATTAAAATCTTATGGGAAAAGTAAAGGAGAGAGTGAAAGTGACGGACTGATGTCCAGTTTCCAGTTTATTTAATTACATGGTCGTACTGTAAACAGAAGGGATGGGAACTCTAGTTAGCAATAGCAATAGTATCCATAATGAATCCCTGTATGATACTTTGTACCTTTGAACTGGTAAAATCGTTTCTACACGAGTGAAGACTGATTTATTTAAAATTCAAATCAAATACATGAGAATTAGCATGCGACCAAAAATTATGTTATGATTGTTTTCAATATTGATTCTATATACAAATTATTTGCCTAATTTATAAAATTGAGGTCACATAGTTATAAAACGAATTAAGCTTGCGAAAAGAAACTTCCAATAATGATAATTCGAGAATATACTCCAGAAGCGATAATAATGTCATTAGTATAGGTAAGTGGGGGGGGGGGGTTCAAAAACAACAGATAATGTTACTGAGGACAAAATGAACACACAAGTCACATACGTAGAGTCTACGTCTAAAATCTTTTAACTGATAAATTGGAACCAACCGTTTTCTTCTTTACCGCTCCAGTACGTTGAAGATTTCGCAGATCCCTGCCTCGCTGCTTGCATATAACTTACGTTTTTAATTACATATATCTACACACCACTAAAATCGAGTGGTTTCCATTAAATATCGACTGTTTAATAATTAGCGGTGACGTCACTAATTATGACAAAAAAAAATCGTATTCCAAATCACTTTATGGCTTAGAAAAATCATCAGAAGTAATGGAACACTATTAATGTATTCCAAAATCAATATTGTATTAGTAATATATTAAAATTTCCAAAATTGATACCGTCTATTTTCATGTTAAAGGGAATTTTGAAAATGATTCCAGCTTTTTCTTTCGAAGGTCATAAATTTAATAAATCAATGGTTTAGCGTCCCCGTCTGTGTATAAAATTAAATTAAAAAACATTTATTTATACAACAGAACGTTTAATCATTTGCAAACAAATAAACAGTGTACAAAGGTCCACTTTGACACCAAATAAAATTTCGACATTGCGTCTATTACGCAAGATTAAAAATAAAATCTTCCGGTATAACATCGAAAATACACCCTATATATTTATCAGATATTAAATTAAAATAAAATAGATATTAAATAATTTAAAATGCATTTTATACATGATATAAATTATTGGTGACAATTACTAGAATCTTTCGATTAAAATATTCTTCTCAAAATTCAGAATGGACGATTCGATAAAGCGAATTATTATTTTTAAATATGCACTAAAATAAATCATATGGCAAATTTTCGATTCACACCAGATTCTAAATATATAATCTAAAATACAAACATAAAATATGATAAATGCTGAATAAATGTGAATTATGAAAACATAATTAAAATGCAAAATAAAATTACGAATATATAATCGATATCAATTTACCTACTGGTTATCAAGACTACTGACAAGCTAATTCAATTTTACTGTGAATTAATGCAATTGTCTTTCATTAGGTTACCATTTTAGAACTACATCAATTTTAATATACAAAATAAAAAGATAAATTGAAACAAAAAAATAGTTAACATAACTAAGCAAATTATATTCCAAATTACTAAAAATAAATAAATGAATATACAAAATCACTAGTAGAATATTATATTATAGGTTTTTTTAAAACGAAAACAAAAATAATATTAATATGCATTAAAGAGAAATCAAAAACCAAAGCGGGGACAAGTCAACAGTCTTGGCGGACAACAGAAAAAACTTCAA
This sequence comes from Antheraea mylitta, assembly GCA_014332785.1. Lineage (NCBI taxonomy): Eukaryota > Metazoa > Arthropoda > Insecta > Lepidoptera > Saturniidae > Antheraea > Antheraea mylitta. The sequence continues at coordinate 9,458,617 of JACEII010000007.1, read as the reverse complement.
TATGAGTACTGAGATTCTACGGATGACCTAAAAGCACTCGCAGTGCCGTGTCTAAAGTACACCTCGACAGGAGTACAATAATCAAATACGTTATAGAAAATGAAAAAGTCGTAAAGTAAACAATAAATTATATGTAATAAAAGACCATAGATTAAGAAGAATATAAAATTTCCCAAAGAAATGGAATTTTCATAGCATATTGAAAAAAATAAAGAAAAAAGAATAATTGTACGCCTAATGCCAGCGGTTCCCAAAGTATGCGAGGCGGCACCTCGACCCATAAAACTTTACTATATTCCTTTTAGCGAAAAGTCTAAGCGATATAAGAAAATACGAGTTGGCAGAGCAAAAACAAATTTAAGATGTACTTAAATTATCCTCAGGTCATCAGGTTTAACAAAAAAGTTGTTTTCACTTCCCGCTTCATGATTTTTTTTTAATATTCGATGTGTAAAGGCGACATAAATTATAAGAATTTGGGAACCCCTGTTCTAGAAGGAAACTCTAAACACGTCACTGCAAAACTAAGCTAACACAATCAATAAATTATAAAGCCCACATTGTGCTATAACATTGCAAATATTATTCCTCTATAATAAATGTTCATTCTTCTGTGTGTGTAGTTTATAATTAAATTACCATTATTCTTCATTCTTTAATTACTTCATACATTCTCTTTTGTTATCAAATCATTGTATGAAATGAATTAATATATATTTCAATTACATCATAAAAGAAATTATAAACACAATTTTAAAGAAAAAATTGGTTTACAATAAAATAATAAATACTCAGAAAGATAGATATTGGCAAAAACTAAACCTCAGAATTTTATATTTGGCATACTCTGGCATATTTTAAAATAAGAATTTCAGAGATAAATAAAACTAGTGCCAAGAATACTCCTTTTATAAAAAAAAAAAAAAAAAAAACATATCTATAAAAAAGTATAAAAGTAGCACACACAAGAATCAATAGAAAATAAATAAATACACCATTCTGATATATAAACAAATGACTAGTTCGCATGGTCAAAGTTAAATAATTATACATTCTTCCCTTTCAAATATCTTTGGTAAAACAATCTTTTTTTATAATAAAATAGACTAGAGATAAAAAATTTCGAGACTAGAAAAAAGTTTGACTTTGGTGAGATAATAGGAAGCAAGATTTAAATAAAAACAGATCAATATTAATACTATACAGTAGAAGTACAACTTAGATAACTTGTCGCATCACTAGCAGTCCAAGTACCACAAAGAAATAGGACATCGACTTTTAAAATCGACATCCCGGTATCGATAAAAAAGCGGTTAGAAAGAAAGAAAATATCCATCGATAGAATGGAGTGTAATCAAAAGGGTAATACGGTGTCGATAATGTAAGGCTTATAGTATGACACATACATTAATCGTATAGCTGATGATAGACAAGTATGGCGACACCCCATAAGCATGACGTCATACCTATAAACAACGGTATGTACGGTCTCAACCATGTACGAACTGACATTCGAATAAAAACGTCATAGCACAACGCAGGCGGATTACACAAATGTAACATTAATTAAAAAAAAAAAAAACGCGTTACACGCGTTGATTAAATGCCACAGATAATACATCATCGTTGAATTGAGACCATATTTATACAATAAGAATAAACCCGAGCAAATTTAATATATTTTTTTAAATTACGATCGAAATTTTCGACATCACAGACCAATTTCAAAAATTTAACATAACGTTATAATAGTGTCCATAGAAAATGCCAGCGACATTATAACATATAACAGCGATCGTATGTAGCAGATGGTGTCCGTTTATTTCCGTTTTTTTCGGCGAGGACGACGTTGGACTTTGTGGTGGGATCCCAAGAATCCATTACGACATTACGGTGTTTAGAGAGAGTTAGACGTATGCGTAACGTCATAGGTCACGTGCAGATAACGATTTTTTTACGTTTTTCATATTTGTGTATTGGATGGGATTGTGCGGTAACATGGAACGAAAACAAAAAGAAACGGTGCACTAAATAAACGTTATTATATACTTATATATAACAAAACATGAGCCATTTATTATATAATATACTGTGGTGATTTGATTTACAAAATGCGGGTACATGCTGAGAGTATTAAATATCTTTAATAACTTTTCTAACGGAAAAGACAAGTCAAAATTATTTAGTTTTACTGTTTTATGTGAAAATGAAACGATTTTTTCGAAAATATTAATTTTGGCTTGATCGATGCCGGACCGATTATGTAGTAAAAAAAAACAAGTAAGTATATCTGTCATGAGAGTAAATATCCAACATATTTGAATATAATGTCATTTGGAATATTGTTATTATATAATGTTCTACCTTCTTCTATTCCCTGTCCTACTAACAATCTGTCTCTTAACTCTTGTTACCGGTTATCATCTAATTGTAGAATGCTTGTCGAAATTTATCAATACTAACAATTTTAACCTTACATTTTAGTGTAATGTTTAATTGAAATGCACAAGAGTGTATGTTTGTAATCGAACAATATGTTGTATGTTTAGTTTACATGAGCTTTCTTTGTGGTGTCTGTTTGTAGATAGTCCGGTCTGGATATAAAGATAGTTGTCTAATTGTCTGGCGCTACCTCCATTATTTATGACTTCATTCGTTTGACATTGTGTGCACACACATGTTGCCATTATAAAAACAGTGGTATTTATTTATGGGACTTTTATAACAATATCAATAAGTTTTAAAATTGAACCAATTGCAATAAAAACAGTATTAATTTCTATTTTCTTAAAAAAAAAAACTATGCACAGTAACAAATATAAAAAGTATTCGATTCAATAATAACCATAAGAATTGAAAAGACACCGTGAAGCACCGGACTATTAAGCCGAGCGCTTAAGGCACTCAGCCGATTTTAGAATATATAGAATCATTCACCTTTTTATAGAGCATAGTCCCTTCTCTTTCCCTCTTTAGACAAGTATCTATTACCGTCCTCTGTGCGAAGTTGAAATTTAAATAACAGACATACTCTTAGCTTGTACCATGGTTTTGTTTGTATAATAAAGTGTTCGGATAAGGTGACAATAGCAGCGTACTCACAGGAGTTGGTGGGGTGGTGCGGTGCGTCGAGCCGCGCCTGCATGTCGCGGATGTGCTGCTCCTTACGCTTCATGTCGTGAGCCAGGGAGTCCAGCCGCTGCCGGGTCTCCACCAACTCCCTGTTCATTTATTCAATTATTCATTCGAAACACCGACATTTGCCCTTGGACAGTCCAATACACACGTTCAGGAAGAATTACTCTGTACATGTGCAACCTTATTTATTCGAAATACCGACAACATTCACACCTGGACAGTCCGATACACACATTTAGGAAGAATTACTCTATACATGTGCAACCTTCTTTATTCGAAAAACTGACATAATTTACACTTGGACAGTCCAATACACATATTGAGTTTTTGGCAGGATCTTAGTCTGTCATATAGTGGATTTTATATTTTATTCATAATCTTGTGTTATTGGACTCTATATTTTGTAAATTTGGTGGTGTTTTACGTAATATAGATAGTTTATTGTACATAAGTGAAGTGAATGGAAAATAATACCACGGAGCATGAAATTCTGAGATGCCACAAAAACTCCCAAGAAGGTTCTAACAAGGGATCCACCATCTTGTTAGAATATTGACCCACACGACGCGTAATATTGAAGTGATTGGACGACGCTTGTAATATTATTGATTACTCGACAATGGCAGTAATAATCTGAAAGATTGATTGCCAAAAATAAAGTAAAAAAAAAATACACATATTTAGGAAGTATTACTCTATACGTGTGCAACGTTATTTATTTGAAACACCGACAACGTTTACACCTGGACAGTCCAATACACACATTCAGGAAGCATTACACTATACGG
>JACEII010000007.1:9361324-9449080 GCA_014332785.1 Antheraea mylitta | reverse complement strand
TGGAAACGACTGGGAGATAGTAGAAACGATGGGGAGTAAGTGGAAACGACTGGGAAGAGAGTGGGAACGACTGAGATAGAGGGGAAACGACGGGGACAGAGGGGGTATTACACAGAAAGAGGGTGGAGGTAGAGAGGCAGTAGCGGAGGAGAGCGAGATTATCAATAAGGTACCTCTCGGCTGAGCATGTTCCTCAAGGCATCGGTCTCCTGCAGCTGGTCGGTGAGAGCCGCGAGCTCAGCGTTGTATCGCGCCTGCTGTTGCGACAGCGACTCCTTGTACTGTAACTGTTACACGCATATCCCCTTCTATGGCTATTTTACTTTGACTTATTACAAATCATTTCACTGCTTTCTGGAAACTATCTCAGCTAATTTAGTTATCGCTATCGAGTGCACGAATAGTATATTTCTAAAATTTAAATATAGTATATGATACTCTAATGTAGTGTGGTACCCGCTGTATAAAATATTAAAAACGAATTAAATTAACGAACCTGATCTTATACATTGTAAAAAAAAATACATATAAATTTCCCTACCTACAAAATTGACTTCCAGATACTGTGAGCCACTATGACCTTATTTTCGTATACCAAACAATGCATATGATAACCAACTGTCCATGGTGCTTATCTTAGTTACATTCTACTCTTTTGTAATTTTTTAATTGAGACTATGAGACTATATATTATATAGCGCATGCTGTGGCAGCTTTTAAGGGCCAATTGTGTCTATAGATTGTTAAGATATGGTTTATGTTGGTTGATGGGGTTCCTACCTCGAGGGCATCGACTTCGGCTTGCAGCCTGGCGACGTCTGCAGCAGTGCTGGTGCTGGAGGCAGGAGCAGAACCACCCTCTGCCCTGGTGTTCCTGCCCGACTCTTCACGCAGCTTCCGTTCCTGTACAAGAAAGTACATTCCCGAACCATATACTAGGTGAAAAGTTAAGGCCTCACAGTATTCTAGCATAATATATAAAATAGTATCAAAACAAATACTAATAAACAACAAACAAATCTATAACTAAAGTTTGCTCTAAAACTTTCAAGTATGGCAACGAAACTTTTGAATGTAAAAAAATCACACCTAGGTTCAATGAACAAAATTCAAGAGGCGCTTTTGAAGGTTGATCATTACGTAACTGCTTATCGTGGGAACGCCGCACGATCGAACAATGTAAACGGGGCCCGAGCCGAGGTGCGGGAAGCAGTGTGGGAGTGATTCATTTATTACACCCATTCGTTTTTGCGTAAATCAGCTGACGATGAGTGTATATCAGTTTTGCGTGTCTCGAGATAATTAGGTCAAATTTTAAGCACCTATTTTTTTTAATTGTTTTATAACCAGAATCGATTAATAATTATCCTTTTAAAAACTTTGCTGCCGTCTAACTAAACAACCCAGCATATCGACCTCATAAATTATACAATTTCTATAATTGCAACGAACAGGACAAGTCTTTTTCTTCTTTAGAACTTCGTATGAATCTTCGTACTTTACCTTAGTCGCTTCCGAAATAGCTGTGTCCAACCTCGCTTCTAATTCCCTCCTGCCCTTATCAGCCCTTCTGATATCCTGACGGAGAACATCGATCTTCTGCATCGCTACTTCCAACTCCTCTTCTTTATCGCGGACCTTGAATTATCAGCCTCATATAAATATAGATATAGGTATTATTTTGTGGGTGGTGGAGCTGAAGAAGCTGAACGTTGAAGCTATAACTAGTTTCAGCATGAATGGTTCCTTGTCCGGGCTAGTTCCACTTGACACACAGAAAACCGACGTGAAGTAACAGTGTTTGCATTATTGCGTTTCGTTCAGTCAGTGAGAGCGCCGGAGGCCCACCTCCCCGTTCCCCTCATTCCCCCATCCCTCTAAACACAGGCTGGCAACGCACTTGCAACTCCCTTGGTTATTGCTGGTCTATGTACGGCGGTGTTCACTTAACATTAGGTGAGCCGCCTGTCCATTTGCCTCCTATGTGATATAAAAAAATAACTTATATTATATTATATAAATCAACTTTTACAAATACTACACAATGGCATGAGGAATTAAAAGCAACTTATTCTTTATTTTATTCACGAACTTTATTCATTTCTGATATGTCAGTCCCATGTACACTCAAATATAAAAATAATAAATGTATTAATTAGAAAACTTAAATAAACTACACCACCTTTTTTATATCATAGGAGTCAATCGAACAGTTGAATCACCTGATGTTAAGTGATCATTGCCGTTTATGTACACTAGCAATACCAGTTGTATTAAACCCGAAAAATACAATAAATCATATACAATTTTAGTTTTTCAGCTTCTATTGAGTTGCCAATATGAAAACAACGACAAAAAAAAGAAAGCGAGAAGAGATTATATCTCAGAGTTATCTAATACCCAAAGGCACACGAGACGTTGCTCCCACTTTACCTGAAACACTGTTTACCCCACCACTGCATTATCGCAGAAAGATGTCGCTGAACAAAGTTTCAATTCAAAAATACAATCGACCAATCAAGCTCTCCTTTTTGGAGTCGGTTGAAGAGTAGAGAAGTAGACAGAAGATGAAGTGGAAAAGTAATTTTACCTGCCGGGACAGCTTCTGCTTCTGCTGCCTGAGCTCCGAGAGCCTCTCGGAGACTTCGTTGTACTCCGCCATCGCGAGCTTGCGCTGCGATATCGCGTCCTTCAGCTCCTTGTCCTGGAACCGAACCCCGGACGCTCAACAAACAAACCATTGTTGCTCCACTAACTAATCCACTTTACAATACTATTGAATCGATACCACTGTCAAAAGTACCTATATTTTAATGACTAGCCGCGACTCTATGTCGCTTAAAATCATAATCTATACAAATATTATAAAGAGGTAAAGTTTGTGAGTTTGTGACGTTATTATGGGTAATATCAGGAACTACTGGTCCGATTTAAAAAACTCTTTCAGTGTTTAAATATCTCATTTATCGAAGCAGACTATAGAATATATATCATCACGCTTAAACCAATAGGAGCGGAGCACCGATGAACGATGATTCAAAATTGTGGTTTTTTTTTCTCTTTGAGAATTTCCGCTACGTATTAGCGTTAGCCCAAAGTAACTATTCCACGCGGACGAAGTCACGGACGGGGGCTAGTAATATATAGTAATAACCTTATGCACAAAACAGTGACCAACAAAGTCATCTATATGTATTAAGTCTAATTACACTTTTCGTTCGCATTTTTGATAGACCAAACAGATTTTAATGAATCAAAGACTAACTGTTGCTCGAAAATATGTGGTGTGTAAACCTGAGGTGTGTAAATAGCCCAGGCGCGATTGAATATTTAGGTCGAGGGAGCGGAGGCGCATAAACACTTATTAAAGTATAATTATTAGCAGGATTATAAGTACTCAGCAAAGGCCAAAGACAGCTATTCCCGTTGTTGTTGTGAGGTTGATTTTCCTTAATTAAAGATGCGATGTGGTGATACAGTATTAAGTAATTATACGCGTTGTATTTTAAACCACGACCGGCGATACACCCAATATGAATGCTGAACTGCAACTGTTCCGACTGGTGTTTTCACTCACTCAATCGTTAGTGAAAAAGAAGTGGAATATGTACTTGAGATTTCGCATCCCTTGCCAGTGTGGGAATTCAATAACTGAAATTCTCCCAGGTACTACTAAGTCCCAGGTAACCACTTACTTTAATAGTGTTTTCGCGCCGAAGCAATATGTTTTATCAAATATCCTCTTGAAGAAAATCATAAATCATATCTACCAGTAACACTAAGTCTTTGATTCTAAAGTTATTGTAATTTTAATGATGGCGCGACTTAAGTACGCGGGAATACTATTATGTAATGTTAAGTAAATGGATTTAATACATTCAGATAACTTTGTTGATCACTGTTTTTTTTACATAAGGTTTTACGGGGAAGAAGTCATTGACACAATAACAAATAATTAGAATTAGGTGACCTGTATGTTCATGTATTTCCCATCAGTCACAGAAACGTCAAAAAACCTAGTCATGGAATTATTTAAATTGAAATATGTACCTGTAGTCTTAATTTCTCATAAGTATCAGCTTTGTCCTTCAAGAGTTCCTCTTTCTCCATCGTGAGGGCCTGCACCAGTACCTCCAGCTCCCGGAGACGGGCAGCCATCTCCTGCGGCGTCTTTGGCACCTCCTGTAATATACAAATGTTCATGTATCCCAAAAAAATATTAACATAATATATCATGAGAGTTTATAACGTCGTGTCTTCGATATGAATTTCCTTAACAGACTTTGCGGTAGAAGTTGACTGGTAGAAATCGTCACGTAAGAAAAATGCATTATGCTCTCTATGTACTGTATGTATGTGCTGCGCTGCATGGTTGATAAAATTTTGTAACACTTTAAATATCACGTAAATAAAAAAAAGAGATACACACTAAAAATTACAAACGAAGTAGCGTCATCTACATGCCATGGCATAGACAGTTGTAAAACCTCAATAATAAGCGGTTGGACATTTCATTATTACCGTATCTGGTACATTGATAACCTTATGTTTTTTATATATAGTCCATAATTCAACCATTTCTGAGGTCGACTTTCTTGATATTGATTGATTTCGAAGACAACAGAAAAACGATACACAAAAATTTTACAGTGTAAACTTATTATGTCATTCGTTATAACGAAAAAGTTTCTATAACGTAATTTTTTTTAACTTTATTTTTGGCAATCTATCTTTCAGATGATTACTGCCATTGTCGCGTAGTCAATAATATCACAAGCGTCGTGCGATCATTTCAATGTTAAGCGTCGTATGAATCAATATCCTAACAAGATGGTGGATCCCTTGTCAGAATCTTCCAGGGAGTTATTGTGGCATCTCAGAATTTCATCCTCTGTGGTATTATTTTTCATTCACTTCACTTATGCACAATAAACTAACTATATTACGTAGAACACCACCAAATTTACACAATATAGAGTCAAATAACACAAGATTATGAATAAAATATAAAATCCACTACATGCCAGACTGAAATCCCGCCATAAACTCAGTTGGAATTGTTGGAAACTAACGTAAAATTTATTTTTAGTTTTGATTGGTTTACCCATATCGATGGGAGAAAGGGGAAATGTCGTAACTTGCATTTTGGCCTAAATTACTTTTTACCATACTCTTATATAAAAAATAACCGCTTCGAATGGTCTGGGCCTCGGTCTCCTACGATTCAAATTCATCGATACGATCTTGGTTTTTTACCTAGTTTCACTATACATAAAAAAAATTGAAGATATAAAATAGTTTTCTGGCTCTAGTGTATAGTTAGATTTTACAAGTTACGACAATTCTGCTTTCCTCCATCGATGTATTTGTTCTTTTCGCTTTGTAAAACCAAAACTCTTCATAACGAACTAGCCTCTGCCCGCGACTTCGTTCGCGTGGAATAAATACTTTGGGCTAACGATAACACACAGCGGAAGCTCTCGCGAGGAAAAAGATCCTGATTTTTGAAGATTCTTCATTGGTATTCCGCTCTTATTGGTCTTAGCGTGATAATATATAGCCTATAAACATTCTCGATAAAAATATAACCAGTAGTTCCTGAGATTACTCTATACAACGTCACAAACTCACAAACTGTACCTCTTTATAATATTAGTATAGAAGAAATAATGCTCGGTCCCTGAAAATTCCTTATAAAGATGTTACCCTATATTTTTATGTATAAACTACAAGCTTTTGAAAAAAATTATCACAAATTATGGAGAAAAAAAAAGCACTTTATATTTTCGGCGGGATATCCATTCTATTCCATTTACAAATAGAAACTAGACACAGACGTTATCGCATAAAGCTGCTTTAAAAAAAAAAGACTATATCGGCCATTAAACAGAGTTGAAATACCTGTGATGTTGCCAGACCGCTGTTCAGTTGCTCGTAACAACGTATCTGAGCTTCGAGGTCGGCATTCCTCTTCGATAGTGTGGACATTTCTTCTTTCAACTGTACCACTTCTTCTGCAAATAAACAATACACTCACATAGACAGGGAAGATATTTGTGCAGGTTTATTGAAACACTAGCCTCTGACCGCGACTTCGTTCGCGTGGGATATTTATTTTGGGCTAACTAATACGCAGCGGCAGCTCTGAAAAGTAAAAACCCCCGATATTTAAACATTTTTCAATGATGCCCCGCACCCATTGGTCAGAGCGTAATGATATATAGCCTATAACCTTCCTAGATAAATTAACTATATAACACTGAAAGAGTTTAGAATGTCACTCTGAAATTGATAATCTGTAGCCAAGTATCTGTTGGCAAGTTCTGATAGTTGTTCTTGAGACCCAGTCCTCATTAGGCTTACGCCGTGTTATTACAAAAAAGTTAAATACGTATTGAATACTTGCTTTAAAATGGTTTCGTATTAAATGCACCGCGCTCGCTGAACTGTCGCCATCTCGCTCTTTTGTCTGGCTTTGGTTAGGTTAGGTTAGACCTGTGGAAAAAGTATAACACGATCTTGCCTCGGGCGAGCGCGGTGCATTTAGTACGAAACCTTTTTAAAGCGAGTATTTAATACGTATTTAATTTTTTTGTAATAACACCGTAAATGATCGCATATAAACCACAGCACACGTGAGAAAACTGAAATCTTTAACCGATATCTCTTCTAGCATGATCTTACTTGGACTGGCTACCACCCTCAAATTGATAATGGATGAGACCCATTCTCCATTGGGCTTAATGTGTTTACCGTTTGAGAACACATCGTCTTCTAAGACTAGGTGAGATGATGAGATTGTGGGCAAACACTGAATCCTATGAAGTATTAAATAAAATTCTTCTTTCTCCTTCTTCGGGAAGTAATATTCTTCATCAGAGATCTTTTTAAATACTTTATAGGTTATTTTGAAAACAATCTCAGATTGAGCTAAATAATGTTTTGACCTAAGTTGGTAAAAACGCCTAAACTAAAAAAGGAATGGCACTCAAACGCAACTGCCTAAACACATGCGACTCCTCTGGTGTTACTGGTGTATATGGACGGTGGTGATCACTTAACATCGAGTGACCCACCTATTCGATTGCCTCCTATAATAAAAAAAACCTATAGGTTCTCGTATAACGGTGCTTAGAAAAACCCTACCCTCATACTATGGTTTTATCAATACATTTTACTGGGTTAGAGGTGCATCAGACTTAATATGCCAGGTGACTATTCTAAGTTTAATCCCTTCAATCCTCTGGTAGTACACAATCATATTTAACATATAAAATAATAATACCAAAACAAATACCAATAAACAACAACCAAGAACCTCAGTTAGTTTGTTTTAAATCTTTTGAAGGTATTAGATCGATACTTTTAGACTTAAAAAAAACACACCTAGCTTTAATGAACAACATTAAAGGGACCCTTCTCGTGATTAATCATTACGTAACTGCTTATCGTGGGAACGCTGCACGGTCGAAGTGCGGAATGCAGGCGGGACTGCGCGGCACTTTATGATTCATTGCTTTCCTTCTTATTATACCAGTTAATTTTTGCACAAATCACCTTATGTTAAGTGTATATCAGTTTTGTTTTTCTCTATGTAACTTGATCAAATATTAAGCACCAATTTTCTTAAATTGATTTAGAACGAGTATCAACCAATGATTATCCTCTAACAATATTGTTGGCGACTAACCAGTCGAGCTGTATATTTCTTCTAACTCTACCAGACCTAGAGATATTAAACTAAAGTTCCTATAACTTACCAGTATTTGTATCGGCAGAATCACCGGCTCTCAATTCTGCTATCGTCTGAGCAAGTAAAGCGTTTTCACGTTCGAGCGCTTTTAGCGCTGCACGATCACCAGCATTCGAAGGTGCCTGGAATGTTCCATATATCTCTTTTAATACAACTATACTATCTCTCACAACACCTGTTGATTCCAAACACGGAATAGTTTGTATTATAGTAAACTAGCCCCTGCCCGCGACTTCGTCCGCGTACTTTGGGGTAACACTAACACGCAGCAGAAGCTCTCAAGAGGAAAGAAATCCCGAATTTGAAATCTTTTTCATTGGTGCTCCGCTCCTATTGCTCTTAGCGTGATGATATATATAGCCCATAACCATCCTCAATAAATGAGGTATTTAACACTGAAAGAATTCTTCAAATCGGACCAGTAGTTCCTGAAATTACCCCCTATAACGTCACAAACTTTCAACGTCACATACAAACTGTACCTCTTTAAATATTCGTATAAATAGTATAGATTATAGTAAAATAATACCTGATACCTATTTAGAAATTTAGCAAAGACAACATAGAGCGGGTAATCTGAGTTGTCAAAGAAAACATACATCCTGTCTGAAGATGGACTAATTACTTGTCGGGGTCAGAAGTGGAGTTTAACACTGTCCTTAAGCCAAAAGACCATGGATATTAAGCAATTACATTAATTAAAAGCTACAAAGACCCTGAACCTTCATTGGTAGAAAACAGTTATATAGTTCCCGAATATCAGGACCCTATGGCTTTATGAACAATAAAATCACATTACCGACTTTTTGGCTTACCGAAGTTTCGTCTAATCAATACTTCGACTTACCGAGATTTCGGCTTAACGAGGTTTCCACTTATCGAGGCTCCACAGTATATCACAGAGATTAGTTCGAATATATAGTTTTTAGATATTTCCGAGATAAGTTTTAGGAATATATTCCATACCTGGCTGGGTGCGTTCTTGGCTGGGCTCAGCGGACTGGTCGGGGCTCCGAGGTCCGAGAGTCGCGACCCGGCTGTGAACGTGAATCCGATGAACGGCAGGTGGATACCGGAGAACGCTGACGAAGCTGACGGTGGAGGCACCGCTTCTGATAACCTGTCAAATTACAAGCTTATAATAGGTGTTAGGCTCATCCCTTACAATATTCTGAAAGATGATAGTTCATGGTCACATTTAAGATATAAAATAATAAATCAAAACATATACTAATACACAACAAAGAGAACTTAAGTTAAAGTTTGCTCTAATACTTTCAAAAGTATAAACACAATCTTAATAAACCTAGCTGCCATGACTGGTGCCGATAGATGCAAGGGGCGACCCGGAGCTAATAATCTTCGATAGTAAAATGGACAATAACTTCGTCTGTTTTATTCATACCCTTTCCAAGGTCATTTTCCCTTCACCCGACAGTCATTGACATTGTGCTTTACGCTTGTATTTTTCTAGATAATTAGGTCAAACATTAAACACCTATTTTTTTAATTGATTTAGATTGAGAACGTAGAGTACAGAGAACAGAGTATCCTCCATAAATATTGTTATTGTCTAAATTTTCAGCCTGTATATATCACCTTTAAAACCCGACGTAGGTTCAAGTCCTTATGGATGAGAGCTGAAAGGGCACTTTTTTTTTTCTCGAACTGACTATGCTATTGGCCTTAATTCTTTGGTCTTTACAGCTTCACCGAACTACAACTGAAAGGGCACGTGTTAATGAAGCCATAATAGGGTCGTAGGACTTTTAAGTCAACGACAACATGACAGCGCGAGCTAACTGCACTGTGGCGCCATCTCTGAACTATAAACTAAATCTTGTGTAATTTAATGTAATGTAGAAGTTAGTTTTATCTCGCACGTGTTTATACCAAAACTAGTTTCTATCCACCACTGCGTCCGCGCGGAATAGTTACTGTTTACGCACCGAAAGCTCTCAAAGCGAAAAAAAATACAGAGTTTGAAACGTTATTGGTGCTCCGCTCCTATTGGTATCAGTGTTATAATATATAGCCTATAGCCTTCCTCGACGAATGAGCTATCTATCATTGAAAGAATTTCAAATCGGACACAAAGTTCATGAGATTATATTCAACTTTATGATATTAGGGTATAGATTTGTGTTCTACATAAGTAGATTCAGTGGTCAAATACTTTGGTGACAATTATAAGTCTATTGCTACTGTTATATAATCTAAGTAAATAAATTAGATGATCTGTAGGTTTTAACATACCTAATGTCAGTGTCATCAACGTCAAAGTTAGAAGTATCGGTGGGGCTTGAGACGTCCGGAACGAATGGGGACTGCATCTCGCGAACGTTGTCCCACTCGAGACCCGCAAACCATGGATGGTTCTAGAATATCACAAGGTAACAAAATAAAATACTTTATTCAATTTAAGCCTTAAAAAGGCATTTATGGACATCAAAATTATCACCGATTTGGACAAACTACACATCGAGATGAACCGGCAAGAAAATCAATCTGGCTGTTTTCTTTATGTCATAGGTGGCAAATGAACAGTTGGGTGAGCTGAACTTAAGTGATCACCACCGTCCATAGATACCTGCAACACCAGAGGAGTCGCAAGTGCGTTGTCAGCTTGTGTTGGTGGCGAAGGGGGAGGTAGAAGGGGAAATAGGGAGGGAGGGAAGAAAGGGAAAGTGGGATGGTGGGCCTCCCGTGCTCCTCACTGACCCAACGAAATGCAACAATTCATGCACTGTTACTTCACGTCGGTGTTTTTGTGGGTCAGGTGGTAGTACCGACGGCGAGCCGACTCATTCATGCTGAAACCAGTTATAGCTGCAGCATGGCTCCTTCTGTCTTCTTAACATATATATCTAATATTTTAAATACATTACACATCACAATCGTTTTTAGTGAATACATAAATATGAGTCAATTGCAGACATGAGCATTGTTCACGTATTGATTCGTTCCAAAAGAGTCATTTGACACCAGAACCCGCTTAACATGGTTCTTAAACTCACAATTAAGCATTCTGAATACATATAACTTGCGCTCAAAGTACGACTTCATGGTGACGGTTCATTTGTTGTGTATAAGAATATCACTACATATCTCTATATTATTTACATTTTATAAACATCAGTGTATGTGCCGCTATTTGATGTAGTATTTACTACTTTTTGTTTTGCTTGTACACCCCTATATACCCCCCCATTATACTCCATGGAACATATCCATCCAAAGGTTGCTTGGAAGAGATTTCTATTAGCAATAAGGCCACCCTTTGTACTAATCACATAACTTGAAATATTTTATAGTGTTGTACATGCGGCCCGGCGGATATCCAGTTTATATAACTAAATCTTTCTCGTGAATCACTATCTACTGGTGAAAACCACATAAAAATGCGGCCAGTAGTTTTTGAGTTTATCACAAACGGACAGACGCGGCAGAGGGCTTTGTTTTATACTATGTATCAATGTGTATAACGGTGTAAAATAAAGATTAAATAAATAAAATATTATAAGACACCTCTGGCACGTCTGTATGTCTGTCTTTTCGCGATAATCTCAACAACTAATTGAACGAATTTTCATGCGGTTTTCATCAATAGATAAAGTGATTCATGAGGAAGGTTTAAGTATATAATTTATCAAGGTTTTTCTCTATTATCAGAGCGAGACAACGTCCGCCAGACCCACTAGTAGGATTATAATTGATAGTATAATTTAGCTCCCTCTGACTTCGGTTGTACCAACAAAGAAAATTAGACCAAAACTGTCCTTTCTGTGATTCCTTGTAGAGAAATAAAATGGCAGCTGAACAACTGATCTCTCTAATGCAGTGTTTCCTTCTTTAGGCCATGCCCACCTTAACATTTCAAAAATTTGTATGCCCCAGCCCTCCCATACAAAAATTGTAACCTTTAAAAATAGTTTTGTTCCCATAAGAAATATAAATGATAAGTTATAGGGAGAAATCACTATGAAATTATTATCAAAACATCATAAGTAAAATTTAAAAATATATAATGAAAAACTTACTCAACTTGACGACTCTAATCAGCCAGTTGATGTTTTGGTAAAGTCAAACGAAATTATACCTGATAATTATTTACAGCATTTTTTTTTAATTTGCCTTTTTTTTAACTTTGTCACCGATATCTAGCATTGCATTTAAATAACCCAAAACGAAAGGGTTAAAGTCGTGTCGAGTCCATTTTTAAATTGACCACTTTAAGTATCAAATTGCCCCTCTGTGGGGCATGGGCCCCACGTTGGGAAACACTGCTCTAATACTTTCAATCTCATATAATAATTTTTATTTGAGGATTTTTAAACAAAAACTTTTCACTAAGCCGAATGATTTTTCTTACACCTTCTTATATACAAACCTAGTCATGACCACCAAACAAGACAAAGCAAAAAATTAGCCAAATAGATGCAGCCGTTCTAAAGTGATGTGCTTACATATATTCAACAATATATTTTTATTCGAAGATAAGTAGAGAAATCAAATATTACCTTGAAGTCTTGTAATCCGTTTTTGCCAAGTCTATTTTCAGATGAGCAAATCAATTTACATATGAGATCGTTCGCTTCCTCTGATACCTGGAATAAATAAACGATTAATTTATAGCAAAAAGTTTTTATTTTCATACTTCATAGCGTTTAAAACACAATCTTATCCGATGCTACATGCGATAATGACGATTTGATCTGAGATAGTCTAACACGATAAATCTAATGGAGGTTTGGCTCTCAAATGTAGCTACCGGAACACACCAACAAGTTCTTGGCCAAAGATTTTCAACTAGAAGGTAGTATCTAGCTAGGCGGATTTAGAAGAAACCCTACCATCATGCAAAAGAACATAAAAAGGTAAAACATTGGTTTTAGACATGACGCCGCAGGACTATAGAACAGAGATTCCCAAACAGGGTTCCACGGAACCTAAGGTTTCCGTAGAATAGTCATCGGGGTTCCGCCAAATTCATATCTAAACAAAAAATAAATACAGGTAAATATTGGATGCTACATTACATGGGATGACTCCCTTAAGATAAACCTAAACTAACATTATAAAACTGGAGGGTTTTATTTGTTTGTACGTACTAATCTCAGGAACAGGGACCAATTTGAAAAATTCTTCCAGTGAGATAGATAATAATAGATGAGAGAGTAGATAGCTTATTTATCGAGGAAAACTATAAACAATACATCATCACGGTAAGACTAATAGGAGCGGAACACCAATGACGAATGTTTTAAAATCAGGGTTTTTCATTTTGATAGATTTCGCTACATGTTACCAATTACCATTAGCCCAAAGTGAATATTCCACACAGACGAAGTCGCGGGAACAGGTAGTATACATATCTACATGTAGGTAATAAGTACCTGAGCTGCGTGCTCATCTGGAGGTGGGCAGTGGAAGGACCTCGAGTGGTTCATAATCTTTCCGTAGGTCTCCACCAGTGACTCCGCGTAGAATGGCGTCTCACCGAACAGCATTTCATACATGCACACACCTGAAACACAACAGCAACAACAAATATATATTCTTTTCGTCATGGCTCATGACCAAAAAGCAGTAATAATTAATCGTGGAGAACAAAATTTCAAATAGTTTGCCTGTCTCGCTGGTACCAAACTAAATTTCCTCACATTACAATATCCATATTCTTTGACATTGCACGACAAAAAGCAAACAATTTTTTTCCAAGGCCCCAAGCCACCTCTATATCAAATTTCATCATATTTAGTTCAGAAATGTAGTGGTGTAGCTTAGATTAGCTCAGATACTGGGGAGTAGACGCATTGCAAGAGGCAACTCCTGCTCTCCGGCCTATAAGTAAGCGAAGGCACCGTGGGGTTTTAGTCCGTGCAAGTGGGACATACTCCGCCCTCAGCTGCCCAGCTAGGGTGGGAATCCATAGAGATTTCTCCATGTAAAATAAAAGGTTAGCTCAGATAGGTCGCGAATTACGTGACTCTGACAACATCCCAAGCCGAGGTGTGCCGGGCACCCTTGAGTTGTCAAGATAAAATTAGCTGAGTGCCTTAAGCGCTCGCCTTTAGTAGTCCGGTGAAGCTGTTAAGTCCTTGCTAGGTCAATAGCGTAGTCAGTTCGAAAAAAAAACCGGTAGAAAATAGTTGATTTAGCATTTAAAATATAATCTCAATTTGAGAAATTCAAGAAACCTTCAAATTATCGATCGAATCATACAATTACAGTAAGTCGATTTTCTGCTGCAGCATCAAATTAATTATAGTTTTCCTATTTGACCACAATCTTATGTGATGTTAAATAACTATATGACTAAAGATGGTAAGAAAATGGCCTAGGAAAAGACGTTTTCTCATTTATAACTAATCTAACCTAACCGACCACACCAACAGGTGCTCGGCCACAATCATTCATCTTGAGGTTGGCAGATAGTCAGGTTCACATAAAAGAAAACCATAGAATATCACTATGATATAGTTTAACCATGCTGAATTCCCTTCACCTAAAGCCGATACATGTTTCCTTTTTTTTTCCTATCATAGCTTCATCAGTCAGCCTAATAGACTAGAAGATATTAGAAAATCTTCATTATATTTAAGCAGGATATGAACTTGGTACTGTAGGTAGTAGAGCCATGCTGAAGACGTGTTTCATTTGGTCAGTGAAAACGCCGAAGACCCACTTCCCCTCCCGTCTCCATTCCCTGACCCTTCTCCAATTCCCCCCCAAACACAGGCTGGCAACGCACTCACGACTCCCCTGTTGTTCCTAGTGGTTATGGATGGCGTTGATAACTTGACATCAGGTGACCAGTCTATTCGTTTGCCTCTTATGATATAAAAAAACCTTAGCCAAAGTATTGGCAAAACCAGTTTCAACTCTATTTAACGGAAAGTCACTGATGATAATTACATCGTTGTGTACACAACATTACAATTCATATTAAAACCATACATAAAATTTAAATTAAAGCTTACCGAGTGACCACCAATCACATTCCGGGCCATATCTTCCTTGTCCGTCTTCCATTGCCTGGAACAGAGAGAACATTTTAACACGTTGACTGCCAAAGAGATATCTCACAGTTTGTGAACTCTGTCCAGGAGACCCACTATGAACGAGGTCAACTTTAACTTTTTAATAACGACGTCTTTAGTAGAATAATCAGAGATAAGTATTCGTTCACACTATACAGAAGTACTAAGTAAATCTAAACTAAGGAAAGAATTTTTTTATCTGGCTTCAAGAAAAAAGCGGATTTGATTCCGTACAATACGAAGTTAGCTTCCACTTGTACCGTGGTTCACAAAAACTGATTTCTACTTTTAGGTTAGTCTGGACACATTTCATGAGTAAAATTTAAATTTTATAATGTTATTCATAATCTTGTGTTATTTGGCTCTGTATTATGTAATGTTGGCAGTGCTATACGTAATATAGTTTGGTTATTGTGCACAAGTGAAGTGGATCAGAAATAATACCACGGAGTTCTGACTTGACACAAGAACTCTCAGGTAAGTTTTTTTTTATGCTCAAGGGCAGCAAACAGGCAAACAGGCAGACGGCCCTTCTGGTGGTAATTGGCAACCAACGCCTATGGACATCTGTAATACCAGGGATATCGCTGTTGCGTTGCCGACCTTGAAGAGTGTGTTTCAATCCCTTTTTAAAGAGTTCCATATCATAATTCTCCGTTTTTATTTAAGTTACTCCGTGCAAAGGCGAGCTATTCGCAATGTTAACGATCCCTAGCTGGCATGCGGTCTAGACTCATTAGGAGTTCGCAGAGATATTGGGTCTCTGTGTGTTCTGTATCGCATGTACATCGGAGAGTGTTCTGAAGAACTTTTTGATATGGCGTCTTCATCCCCTTTCCAAACTGGCACCACCCGCCGCTGGCTAGCTGTTCATCTACATACCCTAAAGCCCAGCAAAATAGCAACAACCGTAAGGTTTTCTAGAATCTTTATAATGCGCACTTTGGCATTGTGGAATGAGTTACCTGGTACTGTGTTCCCCCAGGGTTATGACATGGGGCTCTTCAAAAAAGGATTAAAACACGCTCTTCAAGGTCGGTAACATAATAGCGATGGCCCTGGTGTTGCAGTTATCCATAGGCGACGGTAACCATTTAACATCAGATGGGCCGTATGCCTGTTTGCTGCCTTTTAGTATAAAAAAAAAATCCGAGGGACTACTATGCTGGCATGGCGCTTAAATTTGCAGTCCGGCAAATCGGTAACATGTTTTGGGACTTTATTTAAAAACCTAACACTTTTACCCAAGAAACTATAACTGGTTTTACTAAGTCTGAAACATGGGACGACCAGTTTATAACAGTTTCTAGTATTTACGATACTCATTACCTACTTCACAATGGCTATAATAATCCATTAGATCACGAGCCCCCTACACGTTTCATGTATTTTATTTTGTGATTTATTCATTTTCATAATTAAGGTAAATAAATCGTAAATTTTTACTGCTACTTTTGCAACTCCGTTATAGAACTTCGCTTCGCGACCCCCCTAAATAGGCTCCCACACTTTGAAAAACACTGCACTAGATGGTTGGTTGCCAAAAAAAATTCTAATCTTCAAATACAAGATACAAATTTTCAGCTGTATCGACTTAAGTCTATAAAAGTTGGTGTACTGTAGCGCCATCTAGTGTTGACTTATAGTAAAATGAACAGTATTAAAATCGTCTCAGTACAAGAAAGTTTAGATGTATTAACTTTCATAATATTATTATTTTTTTCATATTCATAGAATGGATTAAGAATGTATTAGTATTAGATCAATACTATAGAATATAGTCTAAGGTCTTGAAAAAAAAGAAATAAAAATAGTATAATTCAAATAGAAAACGAACCCTCAGTATCTCTGGCGATATGTAGTCTGGTGTTCCGACAGCTACATTACTCTGGACCTGAAATTAATACATATTCATACTTTAATCCAGCATAATAAGACGCAAATCTATACTAATATTATAAAGAGGTAAAGTTTGTGAGTTTGTGGTATGTTGTAGGGGTAATCTCAGGAACTACTGGTCCGATTTGAAAAATTATTTCAGCGTTATATAGCCGATTTATCGAGGAACTTTATAATCTATATATCATCACGATAAAACCAATAGGAGCGGAACACCAATTAAGAATGTTTCATGATCGAGGTTTTTACTTCCTTTTGACAGCTTCCGCTGCGTGTTAGCGCTAGCCCAAAGTGACTATTCCACACGAACGAAGTCGCGGGCAGATGCTAGTAAGATATAAAATTCATTTATCAAGTTTAAATCTAAACTATATACAAGATTGCACTATATAATAAAATACTATTACCGTCTGTTTGTTCGCGATAAACTCAAAAACTACTCGACAAATTATCATATAGTTTTCACCAGTAAATAAAGTGATTAATGAGGAAGTAATTTGTCAATGTTTTCTTTTTTTATTATCAGAGCGAGTCAACATCCACCGAGCACGCTAGTAATAATGTAAAATATAAATATTACCTTCCCATCATCTCCGAGTCGAAGGCAGGAACCGAAATCAGCCAATCTGATATGGCCACTGGCATCCAACAGTACATTGTCTGGTTTTATGTCCCTGCAAATACAAATTATAGTGTAGTAATATTTGTCAATGTAATCGATATATTAACAGTATTAAATAATCATAGAATAATTAGTTAAAAAAAATATGTATGCTACAAGGAAGCTCCAAAATGAACTAGTCTTAAGGTTAAGATTTTCAATAATACAAATTATTGCAAATGGCCATATTAAGCAAAGAACCAATCCGAGCACGTGACGTCACTCCTTAGTAAATCTTACATGTCTCTTGAATTTTTTGCTGATTTCAGAATTTAGCAAGCATTCACAAGCCCCCTTGCTTGTTTGGGGTGTAAGGGATGTCGAGTAACATCTTAAAACTTGAGACATCCAAGCCAACCTCACCTGCACGTGGTGCACCCTGCTGATCAACGAACGAGGCAATGGCGATAGCGGGGTGGTAGGGTGGGTTTTACAGCCCGACTGGGTCGCAACCACCATGTATATGGCGAAAAAGCCCGTCATAGTGACTCGCTTTTGCGCGTCGCGTTTCGGGATCAGCCTGTGCATATCCAGTACCAGATGACTTTCGTTATTATGGCCGGCTTGACAGCGGCGACCGACGATGGATAATCTATCTCTCGGTGGTCGCCACTGTTTTTGGATTGTACTATCCTTACCATCAGGCATAGTGCAGTCACTTTGTCGTGCTTCAATAAAAAAAAAAGCATAATTAGCGAATTCATTATCCAAAACGAAAAAAAAAGAATCTACTAGCTGATACTACTGATGTGTTTTACATAGAGGTGCCCGCGCACTAATTGTAAAACTACGAATTAATTTTTCATACTATAATAATATTTTGATAATTCTTTGACCCTAGAACATTTATAAAGGTACAATCACAACCAACGCTATGATACCTAAGATCGTTTTCGGGCACTATTAAAAGATAAAAAGCCCAAATCATGTTTTTTTCCCTAAATAGTAGATGTATCCCTACATTATAAAATGGGCTTTTAAAATATGTCAACATGCCCATTATTTATAAGTACATAGCCACAATACAGAATATTATTAGCAATTACCTGTGGTGTTTTTGTCGAGATTTTATTCTGTCATGTAGTGGATTTTATATTTTATTCATAATCTTGTGTTATTTGACTCTATATTTTGTAAATTTGGTGGTATTTTACGTAATATAGTTAGTTTATTGTGCATAAGTGAAATAAATGGAAAATAATACCACGGAGCATGAAATTCTGGGATGCCAAAAACTCCCCGGAATGTTCTAACAAGGGATCCACCATCTTGTTAGAATATTGATACACACGACGGTTAATATTGAAATGATCGTATGACGCTTGTAATATTATTGACTACGCGACAATGGCAGTAATCATCTGAGAGAATCATTCCCAAAAATAAAAGTGAAAAAAAAAATTACCTGTGCACGTATCGCAGTTCGTGAACACTCTGTATAGCCAACACCATCTCAGCGATGTAAAACTTGGCCATGTCTTCCGGAAGACGATCCTCGAACTTGGACAGCAACGTTAGGAGGTCACCGCCACAGTAGTAGTCCATCACGAGGTACTGGAAACCATAGACGAATATGATTAGTACAAAAATTAAAAAAAACCACTAACATATATCTAATAACTTTAAACGAGCAATTCTTGTATATTTTTATATTTGTATATATTCAGGATTTCGAAAACGGCGTCAGTTATTTCCGTGAAAATTAGTATGTAGATAGTTTTGGGGACGATATATCGATCTAGCTAGAAAACTTATTTTAACTGAGTTTTCAGGCAATGAAAAAATATAGATAAAATATAAAGATAAATTTCACCGCCACTGTCAGAACAAAAATAGCTCAGCTGGAAATTGGTTGCTTCGAGAATCCGTGTAACCCCAGTTCGAATACGAGTGACAGCAAAAGACATATATATTTATTTTTTTGTAAATTTTTTTTTAATTTTCTAAGGCAAATCTAACAGTTCATTATAATTTAAAAATGTTTTTTAAAGAACCGAGCTAGGCTCGGTCGCTCAGGTACTATATTTTTAATTCACTTCACAACTTAGAAGTCACAAAAACAATAATTCGCCATAGATTAATAAACATCTATATTTTCTAAACATATAATAAAAAGTCAATCTAAAGAGTATGTTACTTTTAACGTTTTTGAAAAAAAAATGTCGCTCGTGAATAACGTTGTCCTAGCTTGATAATAAAAGAAAAACCTAAAAGTTAACCACGGCGCCACCTACAGGATCGAATTGTGAATTTAAACCATTCTTGAAATAACCTGTACACGCACAAAAAAATTGTTCAAAATCTGTTCACGCCGTTTAGGAGTTCAATCACATAGACAAAGACAAAAAACTATATATATATATATATATATATATGTATAGTAAAGGTATAGTATGTTACCAGGTTATGTTCATCCTGGAAGGCGTAGTGTAAATTCGTTATCCATCTCCTGTCACCGAATACGAGCACATCTCTCTCCTCTTGGAAGCACGCGGTTTCAGCCCTCTGTATCAGATTAAACAATAAAATTATTAAACTCAAAATTCAACAATAAAGAGTATACAGTGTTTACTTGCACATAATAGTATTATTACATCCTGTATATACCAGGCGTTATGTTATTTGCTAACAATATTGTAAAAGATGATAGTACATGATCACATTTAACATATAAAATAATAATATGAAAACAAATACTAATAAACAACAAAGAGAACCTAAGATAAAGTTTGTTCTAAAACTTTCAAAAGTATAATACACAAACATAATAAACCTAGGTGCAACGTCCGGTGCCGAAAGCTGAAAGGGGCGACCCGGAGTTAATAACTTTCCATAAAAAAACGGACAATAAACCCTTGTTTTGTTCATGCCGTCCCCACGTTCATTTTCACTTCACCCGACGGTCATTGACATTGACACTTTAAAATAGACGCGTAGAGGATTGCGTATAACTTTTATATTTTTTTAGATAATTAGGTCAAAAACTAAGGACCTGCTTTTTTAAACTGATTTAGAACGAGAAACGAATGCAGAATATCCTCCATAAATATTGCTACCGTCTAAGCTTTAATCTTATATATTCGATAGACATACATAAAGAATGAGTCATCGGTCGTGGGAATGCAAGAATGAGGTTTTAAAAATAGACTATCCGGAAGATTACTTTATCATTCAAGTGATTTCCTCGAGATTCAAGAATTTTCTATCATCTTTTATTGAAGATATATAAAAAGTGTGTCACAGTGGATTCGATCAGAGCGCTGAGTAACTTAAGCACTCGCCTTAGTAGTCCGGCGAAACTGCAAAGGCCTGTCAGGCCCACAATAGCGTAGTCGGTTTTGGTAGTGGTTGAGCCATGCTGAAGCTATTATTGGTTTCAGCATGAATGGGTCTGCTCGACCGGGGTAGCACCACCCGACCCACATAAAACCGACGTGATGTAACAGTGCTTGCATTGTTGCGTTTCGTTCGGTCAGTGAGAGCGCCGGAGACCCATTTCCCCTCCCCTTTCCTCTCCTCTCCCTTTCTCTCCATTCCCCCAAACACAGGCTGGCAATGCACTTGCGTCTCCTCTGGGGTTGCTGGTGTCTATGGACGGCGGTAATCGCTTAACAACAAGTGACCCGCATGTTCGTTTGCCTCCTATATGATATAAAAAAAGGCGGATTTAAATGAAAAAACGTTCGACCAGACTTTAATGTTTACTTCAGAGCGAATAATTGAAGAGGAGTGTGCTTATGGTTTTATAAGGAGTAAGATACATCTTACTGTATGCTTCAGCTTCTGTACCAGTAACTGAATGACCGGTGCAGTTTCAAGCTTCCGGTCAGTGGTCACGCGTAAGTGACACACAAATACAGTCTTCTTCTTCTTTTTCTTGTTTTGGCTCCGCAGAAGCACTTGCCAGTGTCAATGATTTTTTTCAATGGACGTTATAGTACAATAATATTACAAGCGTCGTGTGATTATTTCAATATTCTAACAAGATGGTGGATCTCTTGTTAGAACCTTCCAGGGAGTTTTTATGGTATCTCAGAGTTTCATGCTCCATGGTATTATTGTCCATTCACTTCACTTATGCACAATAAACTAACTATATTACGTAAAACATCACCAATTTTACAAAATATAGAGTCCAATAATACAAGATTATGAATAAAATATAAAATCCACTACATGACAAACTAAGATCCCGCCAAAAACTCCGAATACAGTCTTACTTTGAGCATTTCCCATTTGTTGAGTATCTTCATAGCGTAGACTCTTTCTCCGGTGGTGGTAGAGACGGTGCCACCGGACGCGGCACTCAAGTTCGCCCCTAAATCTGATCCCTGTAATGTATATAATATATAGTCATTTTATTTGTAGTAAAAACAATTTAGTATTATTTTATTGTTATTTTAATAAACTCGTATTAGTTTAAATTGGTAGACAAAGCCATAAGGACAATTTTACACTTTGTGGATTTCCCATTAAATTAATAAATAGATCCACACGAAATATATCAATAATAGAATATCTACTAACCTGCATGAATGAAGCCCGCACTACGCAAACTTCACCGAAAGCTCCGCGACCTATCACCTTCACCAGCTCGAAATCATCACGCGACAGCCGGAGACGTTTCAAGGTGGTAGCCACCGGTTTTACTGTTTAAATAAATAAAAAAAAAACTATACGAGGTGTGTTCGAAAAGTGACTTTTCAAATTTCGCGGGCAACGTACTTTCGATTATCGATTTTTTGTATCACGATAATGCCCCTGATCACTCATCTTTGCTTGTCAGAGATTTTTTGGCCAAAAACAACACCACAATCATGCCTCAGCCACCATATTCACCGGATTTGGCCCCATGTGACTTTTTCTTGTTCCCAAAACTAAAGAGACCTATGAAAAGACGGAGATTTGCAACGATTGAAGAGATAAAGATTGCATCGCTGGAAGAGCTCAAGGCTATACCGAAAAGTCCTTATGAGAAGTGCTTTAAGGATTGAAAAATCGTTAGCATAAGTGTATTGTATCTGAGGGGGATTACTTTGAAGGGGACAACATAAATATTGATAAATAAATAAATATTTTTTTCTTAAAAATACAAAGTCACCTTACTGTTTGAACACACCTCGTATAGCATCGACATCGACATGGCATCGACTTCCAATATATATCTCTAGGTAGCGCAAACATTCATAGTTTTTATTTAATTTGGTAAATTTAATAATCAATTTATTTTTCGCTTTTCAGTGCCTTATGGGTTTTTAATATTGAAGTCGGTTTATATTTTTTGTGAAAAAAAAAATTATTATGTTTATGTTTACTTTTTCTCACAAAGATGTAAGAAAAAATTTGTATTTAAGGAAATTCTTAATGGATTTTGGTGACTTTTCTTTGTGCTATATATAGCAGAAAGATTGACTGAACATTTAAGCTACATTTCATATATTTATCTTTTTCTATCCTGGGAATCCCTGGTACCACCGATCCGGTTTTGAAATTTTTTCAATGTTAGAAAGGTATATTATCCGTCAGTGTTTTAGTAGTCCGGTGAAGCTGTAAAGACCTTGCCAGGTCAATAGCGTAGTCAGTTCGAGAA
This sequence comes from Antheraea mylitta, assembly GCA_014332785.1. Taxonomy (NCBI): domain Eukaryota; kingdom Metazoa; phylum Arthropoda; class Insecta; order Lepidoptera; family Saturniidae; genus Antheraea; species Antheraea mylitta. The sequence goes on along the minus strand of JACEII010000007.1, from coordinate 9,426,134 downwards.
AAAAAAAAAGTCAGTGTTATAGATAATGTTTATTTTGGCAAATATATATTTTCAATAGTTAATTACAAGGAATGTAATTGAAATCGGCAAAAAATCATTTATCGTCAATACTGGGAAGACATTTATCAGCAATATATGTAGCTTAGTTTTTATTTTAATTGGACTCGGTAGGTGAAGCTGCGAACGGGTTATAGGCTTATTTTTAAAGATTTCTCACATATCAACTGGGTTTATATTTGAGGGAGCCCCTGTATAGTTCGGGTTACCAATTGAAAACGTTAGATGTTGCTGCAAGGGGGTTTATTGAGATTTTTCGCGTTTAAAAATATAATTGAAACAGGTAATAACCGACTTGGTGCAAACGAAGTTGCACGGGTCAGCTAGTGCACAATAAACTAACTATATTACATAAAACACCACCGAATTTACAAAATATAGAGTTAAATAAACACAAGATTATGAATAAAATATAAAATCCACTACAGAGTTATATAATTTTTATACAGTCTTAAATATTATAGTGGACGCTATTATTCCGTCTGGAATGGATAGATCACCATTACGTCTAAACGTGTTTCGCTCCTTCACGGAGCATCTTCAGATCGATGTTGTCTTTTCCGATGCCATCGCATAATATTTAATGATGGATTTTCGTAAAGTAACGCCTTCTTCAATTATATACTTTATAGAGACTATTAGGTTTGCAGGTCTATTTTTGTAGGTGGTAGAGCCACGTTGAAGTTATTATTGGTTTCAGCACATTTCGTTCGGTCAGTAAGAGCACCGGATACCCATCTCCCCTCCCCTCCTCTTTCCTCTCCTCTCACTTTCTCTCCATTCCCCCAAACACAGGCTGGCAACGCACTTGCAACTTCTCTGGGGTTGCTAGTGTCTATGGACGGCGGTGATCGCTTAACAACAAGTGACCCGGATGATCGCTTGCCTCATATATGATATAAAAAAAAATTCATCAAACGTATGATATGTACACAGGCCTATACAACACGTCGCTAGGCTGACGCAAGAGCAATACGACCGGTCACACTTATTAGCATGTCGTTGTGCGAAATAATAAGCCTAAAGAAGCTTTCAAGTCAAAAATAAATAATTAATAACGTCATCATTTATGTTCTATTGAACGTCAAAATAAAACTCACCGTATTGTATAAAATCAGCAACAGCCTTCTCCCTCCTCAAGGAGCTGTTACAACATTCATCGTAAAGGACTAGCAGTACATCAAGTAAGGTCTCCACGCTGAGGGCTGGAGTACGGGGACCCTGCTGCCGCCGGGACATGAACATCGTTTCGATTTGCTTCAGTCTCTTCACGCCAAGTGCTGACAAAAAGCAATAAAAAAAAATGTGCATGTACTTATGTACACGCGTTAGAAGTTACTATAATATGATGCGCATGTTTGTGTGAATGTACCGGTGCGAGAGTTTATAGGTAGATTCCATACTGTGGCTGAACGCTCGATTTGACTCTACTCTAAACTCTGTTAATAATTCCAATATACAAATTATGAAATTTAAATAATGTAGTACTATCTAATCTAGACTATAAATGATTTGAAAGTACAAAGGAGTACACAGTTATTCTATTGTTTAGAGATTTCACTGCCGTCGGCAGTCCTTGATTTTTTTTTTAAACACTTAAACTGGATAGTTTCGACAAATTTATACTTTACCGTCGTATTTTTTGATACCTTAGCCCTAGTCATGCGTTATTTTATCTATACTAATGTTATAAAGAGATCAAGTTTGTGAGGTTGTAGTGGGTAATCTCACTATAACCACTGGTCAGATTTGGCAAATTATTTTAGTTTTAGTGAGCTCGTTTATCGAGGAAGGCGATAAGGTATATATCATCACGCTAAGACCAATAAAAGCGGGGCACCAATGAAGAATATTTCAAAATCGGGTTTTGTTTTCTTTTGAGAGCTTCCCCTGCGGGTTAGCCCAAAGTGACTTCCACGGGGACGAAGTCGCGGGTAGAAGCTAGTTGAACATATACAATAACTTTGAAAGGGTGGAATTAGCTTATGTTAAAATATAAGACAATATTTATGATTTCATTCCTTCAAAATTAAATCAAAAATAATGTCTCGCAACTAACAGATGTCATCGTTCCAAATTAATTGACCCAGTAGTATAATAGCGTCCACTTTCAACGAGAACGACCTGACGCACGAAAATAATCAACAGGAAAAGGGTAATACAGCATATATAAAAAGGATATTGCGTTTGTATACAGGGACAATGAGGCGCGATCACTATATTCATTTGCACCGTACAATCTCGGTGAATCAGACGAGGCAAAATGCTAATTATATATGCCTTCCTATTGTTGCTCGTATTAAAACAGACCTTGAATATATTGCACGGTGTAATTAATGACAATGTGTGATAAATCGAAGGCCCTTGTACCTTGAGATCGACATGGTTACAAATCTTACAACCAGATTTGAGATTTCTATGAAAATAAGAATCATAGTAGTCAAACTCGCGTTTGGTGGTGGGACATTTTATGATCTATTATGACCAATCCTATCAAAGAATGATGTTAAAAAACACCTAAGGATATTTATTTTCGATGAACTAGGAGTGACTTCGGCCACATAATTACTCAACTTAAAAAAAAAAGCTTAGTAGTCAAACTCTCGTTTGGTGGTGGGACAATTAATGATCTTGTACCTACCAATGCTGTCGAAATAATGTTGTTAAAAACACCTATATATTTTTTTTCTGATAAACTACGAGTGACATCAACCACATCATCACCCTACTTCAAAAAATCATAGTAGTCAAACTCTCGTTTTGTGGTGGGACAATTAATGATTTTGTAGCTACCAATGCTATCAAAAGAATGTTGTTAAATACCACTATAGATATGTATTTTTGATAAACTAGGAGTGACTTCGGCCACGTCATTACTCAACTTCAAAAAAACATAGTAGTCAAACTCTCGTTTGGTGGTGGGACATTTATTGATCTTGTAGCTAGCAATGCTGTCGAAAGAATGTCGTTAAAAACACCTATTGATATTTTTTTTTTGATAAAATAGAAATTACATCGGTCACATCACTACTCAACTTCAAAAACGCATAGTTGTAAACTCTCGTTGGGTGGTGGGATATTTTATGATCTTGTAGCTAGCAAAGAGGTAAAGAGTCCTTCTTCGGTAGTTTATTCGAGGGCACAACATAAATCATTAAATTCTCAAGTAAATTATTTTATATTTGTGCCTATCTAACTAGCATCATAATAAACAATTCAATCGACTGTGTCAATTTCGACAAGTCAGCTCGGTGAGGGTGCCACGACCTAAACAAATTTGGGGACCCCTGAGGTAGATTACCATAGGTTAAAAAGTCATTTTCTATCAAGAGTTGTTTTGGGGTTTGTCCGCAATCTATTTTTAAGTGATGACTTGGGATTAAGGGCAGAGAATGAATCTAACATTCATATATCGAGACACTAATAGTTAACAAGTAAATTTTAGAATATAGCCTAGGTATATGTCGCAACAACCACTATCTATACACCTATAAGAAGGCAGTGGGGAAACGCTTAAAAAAATCTTCCTCCCCTTTACTCAGCCGATTTTCTTTATTTTATTTTGTTTTGTAGCTATTGACGTGCTCGAGTTATTATTGGTAAAAAATTGGAAGACTTTTAGTTCTACTACTGGACGAGCGTTCGTATCAGTTATGCAAAGTCGAATTATAGCGCATCGTTTTTGCAACACGTTTCTTACACAATAACGATGAAAAATAGCTACTTTGGCGAAAAGGAGAAAAAAAACTATGTTACAAATAAAAACAGATGACCGCAATAGATAAAAGGCAACAGTATGCAAGCGCGAACTCAAAGAAATGACAAGTAGTGTCGTTGATTTAAAACTTCACTGCACACATGCACCGTATTGCACGCGCTGTTTTGTTTATTAGTAAAAAAAGTCATGACTGCCGACTATGAACTAATCAACCTGCTAATTACGTAATTCATAAATGCAAAACGATAGCAGATTTAGCTAAACATATGATTCAAGATGACCAATTTAGATTACGAACCGACACTAGCAAAGCTGATTTTTAAAACTTAAGATTTCAAAATGGGTGGATCATGCTTTATTTTTTAAAACTTATGCCGCCAACTGTCTGTTAATCAATGCATAAGGTCTACATTCATATGTAAGGCGCTAAACTCTTACGGTGTTATTAGAAAAACATAGATACGTTTTAAAGGCACCACGCTCGCTGAATGTTCGTCATCTTGCTCTTTTATCTCGCTTTGGTTAGGTTAGGTTAGACTTACGAAAAAAGGATAACGCGAACTTGGCTCACGAGCGCAATGCATTCAGTACTAAACCTTTTTAAAGCAAGTATTTAATACGTATTTAACTTTTTTGTAATAACACCATTACGGTTTTAGTCCAGGGGTTAATCTATAGAGTACACATGTTATTTTGTTAATGTAGTGATTATATACATTTTCTGATGACATAATTTATGCGTGATCGCTAAGAAATATTAATAAAGTATAGATCCTTATGAAAGTATAAAAAGTCGAATGTGAAATATAAAAATTTAATCTAAATCATTATATACGAGATTATAGAATGGTTATAGGCTATATATCATCACGCTAAGACCAATAAGAGCAGAGCACCAATGAAGAATATTTAAAAATCGGGTTTTTTCCTCTTGAGAGCTTCCACTGCGTGTTAGAAATAAAGAATATGTATACGAATGAAGTCGCGGACAAAGGCTAGTTGCTAATAACTTTACATCACAAAACACCTATTATATCAAAAACATTCCATAGACGAAATACTACGTATAATATATTTTACTTCAAACGCAATTGCCCAATACAATTTCATATTTATAATAAGAAACTAGCTTTTGCTCGCGGCTGGGCTTGTTTTAATATAGATATGATCGGTCCTTTTTTCTGTAAGTCCTTGCTTATACCCATGATAATGTGTATGCGAAATTTCATAATGGTTGCTTGAGTAAGTTTAAGCTATGAAAGCGTAACAAACAGACAAACTCATAGTCGCAATTGTAATATTACTTAGAGTTAGATTCAAAGATATTATAATTAAAAAGCTGTAGATATGTCATAAGCGCTGCAACACCGCATTATTAAAACTTGGCTAACTAGCTTATTTTTGTCGGCTGCCCTTTCAATCCGCCCGTATCTAAGCAACATATAATTAATTCTTTTTCACCACCGATATGCCATATATATGAGAATATGTCATCTTACTTCCACATTTTATCTAAGATAGTTACAATGACGTTACAATATTACTTTACGTATGTGTGCGTTATCGTGCCATTTGTTTCGTCAAAATATCGTATATGTTATGTATTTATAGCTTTTAAGTTAAAACATCAATGGTTAGAATACAAACCTGGGACATTAATGCTGGGGCCTAAAGCCCGATCAGGGGACGAGTCCTCGTCGTCCGACATTTTACCGTTCACAATGTCCACCATTAAAACTAATTCTCATAAGTCATATCCAAGTAACAGTATATGAGATTCAGTATAATATCTTCTACTGTACAATAATATCGAGGCGCGAAGTAGCGTGGTACTGTATCCGTCTTATACTCATGTTTCATGCTACACCTGTAAAAGAAAAAAATTGAAATCTTACTGTTCAAACCATCGATATTTATCGATCATTTATGTCTTCGCCTTAGAGAGGTTTTTGTAGATATATGTTTAACTTGGAAAAGTTTACAATTTGTTCGGCAGCGGCTCAAGCCTAGGTTCGTTCCCTCGTCGTGGAGCCCTTGAGTGCGCTGCTCACGCGATACAGTGACACGAAATCTTACAACACTATAGAATATTACACATATCACCTCCACACACGTGCGCGCATACACGCTTATACATGAAAGTGGAAGGGTTTTATTTTTTGCCCTTATCAAACTGAAGTAGTTTAGAAAATTATCCGATACGAAATATATAAGAGTGGTTGAGGTTTTTTTTTTCGAACTGACTACGCTATTGACCTAGCAAGGTCTTAACAGCTTCACCGGACTAGTAAGGCGAGCGCTTGTGGCACAGCCGATTTTATTTGGGCAACCAGCTCAAGGGCGCACGGCACACCTCAGCTCGGGCTGTTGCCTAATACATGCAATTCGCAACCTATCTTTTTTTTTTTGTTTTTTTACGTGGGGAAATCCCTTATGGCTACCCACCCTCCCTGGGGAGAGGGTGGGTTATGTACGACTCGCACGGACTAAAACCCTACGGTGTACGTCTTCCGCTATTGTTGGGGCGGCACGAGATCTCTATAGACTTAATCGTGCCGCCCCAGCGGTGTGGCCCAGCGGCAGAAGTGCCGCCGCCGGGCCTCGTCTTGTAAGGAGACAGCCGGGTACACACCAGCCGTGTCCTTCTCGTCTGCCGGACCTGTGCAATGGGAAGGTGGGGCCCCAGACCCACCTGTCCCTAGGTCCGGCTACGGTGGCGGGAGGAGGCGATCAAATTGCCGCCTCCCCCTGCCTGTCCTCCGTTGGCGGAGAGGGCCGCTTTGCGGATCGTTCTCGCGGACCCTCTCCGCCGCCTCCTTCTGCGAGACGACTTCCTCGCAGAAGGAGGCAACTGCGTTCCATATATCCTCGCTACCGAGCATGGCCGCAACCACGCTCGGCAGCGAGAGTTCCCCGCCTACCGCCGCAGCCAGAATGCGGCGCTGCTCTTCCCACGCAGCACACTCAGACAGTGTGTGCTGCGCGGTGTCCGGGTCAACGCCGCACTCGTGGCATACGGCGGTCGGCTCCCTGCGCGCTATTCGGTGCAGGTACCAACCGAAGCATTCGTGCCCGGTCAGCACCTGCACCAGACGGAACGTCAGGGAGCCCCATCGACGATTACACCATTCTAGCAGGACCGGGCGGACGGCGTCGATAGTGTATCTACGATACTGCGCGTCCACCAGGTCCTGCTTCCACCTTTCCACCATTTGGCGCCTCTCTACCTTCCTCCTCTCCTCTATTTCCCTGGGAGCCGGAGGCTCCCCTGACCGCTTTTTGGCCGCCGTATATTCGTAAACGGCAGCCAGCACTTGCGCCTCCAGCTCCCAGGGAAGGGAGCCAGCCAGCACCATGGCCACCGCCGCGGACACCGTTCGGTACCCTCTTATCGCCCTCAACGCCACGGTGCGCTGCGCATTTCGCAATGCACGGATATTTGTGGCGCTGAGGGCGTCTACCCACAACGGTGCCCCGTAGGAGGCCATGGCCTGGATGACCCCCATGTAGAGGCGACGGCAGGCGGCACCCGCCCCCCCCCCTCCCCCGTGTTGGGGAGGAGTCGTCCGAGGGCCCCTGCCACCCTAACTATCCGCGGTCCGAACCCCTTAAAGTGGGGCTCGAACCGCCAGCGTCCGTCCAGGGTGAGGCCCAGGTATTTCATATCTGTCCCCACCCTGACACGGACGCCTTCCACACAGACGTGGGCCCCGGAGGTGGCCCCCGCCGAGGCTCGTGAAACATAAGGGCCTCGGTCTTATTGAGGGCCACCTCGAGACCCAACCTTCTAATGCGCCCGACCACGAGAGTGACGGCCTCCGTGGTCAGGCACAACAGATCGTTCATTTCCCCGCCCCGGGCTACGACTAGGACCTATCTGAGCTAACCTAAGCTAAGCTAAATATTCATACTTATATGAGTTATTGAAACACATATATGTACCAAGCATACATACTTCGACAACTCTTGTATGTATTGTGTGTTGGATAATTTTTCTAAACTATTTCAGTTCGATAAGGAAAAAAATAAAACCCTTCCACTTTCATGTGTAAACATGTGTGCGTGCACGTGTGTGGAGGTTATATGTGTAATGTTATCGGAGTGATGTAAGATTTAGTGTCACTGTATCGCGCGAGCAACGTACTCAAAGGCTCCACGCCGAGCGAAAGGACCTAGGCTTGAGCCGCTGCCGAGGAGGGCCTAGTCTGGTGTGCGGGGGGAAATTTACCCCCAGACCACGGCGGCGTGCTCTTTGGTTACGCGGGCGTGGGCATGAGCACGCTCTGTTTGGAGAGACAGACTGGTACTGATCGTTCACTGCCGTTATTTCATCAGGAGGGTCGGTAAAAATATGTCGCAGACGTCTTTTATAATGCGCAGCGTTCGGTACGAGTTCGTATTTTGCGGCGGATACCACTAACGGACTGGATGATTCACGGCTTTTTCAAAATAACTAATCGTAACTGATTTTACGTATGCCCAGATAGAAGGAATCTCTATAGGTCTCTATGGAGATCTACTCTTCGGATGTACCACGGGCCACCGGTCACTTTACGTAAAACGCGGTTTTGAAGAACCTGCAACTTGTGAAAATTATCTTTCGACATATGCGCAAAAACGGGACAACTATATGTCATCACGGGACGTATACACGTTTTATAAAAATTGAGCTTGTGCCTGAGGGACATCTTACTCTTATGACAAAGCAACGGATGACGGCGACCCAAGACCATAGAGGCTTTGTTTCGTACTCTCTCTATATGTGAATTAAACTTTAACCGTCTGTCTAATGTAACACCGAGATATTTGACTTCTTCGGCCCAAGGTATGTCGGTTCCATGTAGCCTGATAGGCTCAAGATTCTTAACGCGTTTTTTGGCATCGAAGAGTATCGCGGCGCTCTTATCAGGATAACTTCTATGCGCCATCGACGAAACCATTCAACGAGTGTGCGAACGGCCTTGCCGATGCGCTTCCTAAGAAAGTCCGACCGCCAACCGGAAGCGAGATAAATGTATCGTCAGTATAACAACCTACCTCAAACCCCCTTAGGCCGAGGTAGGTCACTGACGAACAGATTGAAGAGTGTAGGTGCGATAATGGAACCTTGAGGCACACCTGAGCGTATCGGGTGGGGTGAAGAAAGTTCACCTTCCACTCTATAGTGGAAAGTCCTACCTGATAGATATTCGCGAATAATATGCAGTAGCCTATCGGAGATACGAAAACGAATAACCTTATGGATGAGCCCTTCGTGCCAGATCTTGTCGAAGGCCATGGCTACATCGAAAAAGAATGCTATTGTGCGTTTCGGTTTCGGGTTGCGATCAGGATCATCCTAACAGACTAATCAGGCGATAGGAGTTGTTGAGGTATATATGCTTGGTACACATATATGCTTCAACAACTCATATAAGTACGAATATGTAGCTTAGGTTAGCTTTATTTTTTTATTTTTTTTTTATTGTAGTACGACAAAGTGACTGCTCTATGCCTGATGGTAAGCATAGTACAATCCAAAAACATCGACAACCACCGAGAGACAGATTATCCATCGCCGATCGCCGCTGTCATGCCGGCCATAATGACGAAAGTCACCCGGTACCGGATATGCACAGGCTGATCCCGAAACGCGACGCGCAGAAGCGAGTCACTATGACGGGCTTTTTCGCCATATACATGGTGGTTGCGACCCAGTCGGGCTGTAAAACCCTACCACCCCGCTGTCGCCATTGCCTCGTTCGTTATTCAGCAGGGTGCACCACGTGCAGGTGAGGTTGGCTTGGATGTCTCAAGTCTTAAGATGTTACTCGACACCCCTTACACCCCAATGAGATAGATCGCAAATTGCATGTATCAGGCAACAGCCCCAGCCGAGGTGTGCCATATACTCTTGAGGTAGTTGTCAAATAAAATCAGCTGAGTGCCTATGCGCACGCCTTAGTGGTCTTGTGAAGCTGTTAAGATCTTCCTAGGTCAATGTCAATAGTGTGGTCAGTTAAAAAAAGCTTACAATTTTTCCTATATGTTTGACTTTACTGATGAAACGAAATTTAAAAAATTTATACAGAGATAATGTTACAAATAGATATATATATATAAATATATTTGTCCATAATATTCTTAGATATGATACATTACTCATTTTCCCTTGAGCTATAAAGGTTATTAATTTAATTTCATCGAGTTGTTATGATAGTAGAATCAAACAACATAGATATGTGTGGCATGTGAAGGTTAATTGTATAAACATAAATTTAAAAAAATTACATAGGGTACATCAAATCCAGAAAATAAGCTTAAAACCATCTAGAAAGAAGTCTTCATCAAATGGTCATAATTCTATGCTTATACATTGAATATTTTTGGGTGATTGATCCTCAAAGTAACTGTATTTTCGTTATATAGTATATTAATAGATTGGTATCTAGAAGAAAATATTAACTGAAGAAAATAATAACTGAAATAGCTTATAGGAAAATAATTATTTCAGCTTGTGGAGAGTACAGATTTTAGCTTATACTAGTATTGGAGGCTTAAAATGAACGTAACTAGGGGGTTCTTTTGAGATTTGGGACTTATCAAAGTTCGACTTACAGAGGTTATAATATAAAAATCTTGCATTGAAGAAAGAAAAATTATTAGAAACAACATGTTCATTTGTTTACATTGGTACAATCAAGACTATATAATATATACCTTTTATCAACAACTAAGCATAATATGAAAATCTGGAAATCATAACATGAGGGAAGACCAACTCTTAATTTATTCTACCATGACAATAATCTGTCAATTTTTTTAAGCAATAAATAATGATACTACAAACATACTTAATGGAGAGAAAAATTGTAGTCTTATTAACTATTAGTACTCTAATAAAATCGTTAATTTTCCATGTGTTACAAAGTACCACTTGAAAACTTCTGATTAAATGCATACATACTAGATTAGTATTTTAGAATGATTTGCACTAATACATTGGTTTTTCAAATGAACAGTCAAACACATACTCAATACAAGCTCAACTCTAGGAAGGATACTACATATTATTACACTTATCTGTAGGTCTTGAATTTCAATTTTAAAATCATAAAATAGGGATTTTTGAAACAGATAGGGCATGTCCAAGAGATAGTTTCCAGAGAAAAGCAGAAGGATTTTTAAATCAACACAGCACAGTGTATATACACCAGCTATAGTTTTTAGCTTTGAATATAACATGGAACACTTGCGCCTGTACTAAAAGTAGGTGGAGCCTTTTAATTTTTTTTATTACAATTCTATCGAAACTCCTTAGCAACTCTTAAAAAGTTTTAAAATATGTAGAACCCTCTTCAGGTTCAGTCCCATATTGATCTGAAAACTACATTGAAATTAGCAGAGTACTTTTCAAATTATGCACATGCTAACATGAACAATGTAAGATTTTATAGATCAGTAATGGCAGTGTATAACAATAAAAAAACACTGACATATAAATTATCATTTATTTACTTTTGTCAGGATAAAAGTTTATATGCAAGCATTTAATGTAAGGTTAATTATTGCATTTCCTATTTCCTATATTCCTTCATTCTACTTATGGGTATAGGCTAAATAAAAATAAATACATTAGTTAAAACAACTTGGTTTTATATATAATCGCTAACTAAAATTGACTAACATTTGAATACTGTCATTTATTAGTTAGTCAATTAGCTTTTCCATCATCAATAAAATGTTATTTTAAATGAAAAAACAACATTTAGTTCCAAAAAGAATGTATAGCACAATATCTAATTACCAAGTTGTACAAGCAACCAATCTTAAGGTTGAGACAGGTTTTTTTTTAATAATTTTTAAAAGTAAATAATACTAAGCCTGCAATGTAAGGTGCAGGAAAACATATTTATATTACCAATTACAAACATATGTGTAATTGGATTTAAAAAAAAAACATATATAGAATCAATTTAATGTTTTGAAATAGTGTTACATTTTAAATAATTATTCTCTACATTATCACACATGATTTCAGTATACAAAGGAGATAAAATGCACAAAGAGATCTGTGCAATTTACATATTGTATATTTTAACTGTACAGAATTGTCACCTTCAAACAGATTAATTTTAACCTACATTGCATGAAAAAGATAAAAGTACAAACTGGTAAAATTTTGATTACCTTGCTAAGTACTAAACTCATTTTTAACATAATAAATATATACTTTACTATAATATTAGGTGCTAGATTTTAATTTAACCCTAATGAAGTAAAAAAATATATTTCATACTAAAATTAAATGACATTCAAGCAGATTGACCTATATGTATAATAAGAGGTTATTTAAAATTAATGTATTTTTACTAATTTCAATCGGTAATGATCATGAAAAAACTTAAATACCTCAGATATCTAGTGTATGAAACTGCCAAGAGTATAAGAATGGCATGTTGTTAATACCTTTGCCTTTTTTTTAGAAAAAAGTCTTTGGCCCACTAGAGCAGTATTATTATTATGTTATAATTAACAACAGATACTGCTGTAGTTATTAAAAATGTATATACAATGTTTATTGTGTAATTATTCAAATTACTTATATATATACCATTAGACATTATATGAGGCATATGAGAAATAAATTAATAATGTTTTTTATTTGTAAAAATCAAAGCTTCATATGACTTAAATGTCAAAATCGCAGGTCTTAGTCAATCAGATTTCCTAGAGAAATGTTGTTTAGAGATATAATATACTAACAATGGAAAGGCTAACTGACTAATGAGTTAGTGAAAGACTTTGCATGTTAGCAATTTAGCCTAGACAATGCTGATATGATATTCTTCTTCATATATTTCTACACAAGCCATATTTTAAATAAAAAAAACCTTGGTTTTGAGAAAAAGAGATATCACACAACGAAACTGGGATCTATCTGGACTAACTGTCCAGGGTGTGCCACACATGCTCAGTTATATTTAATTTGTGCTGTTATTTCATACAATAAATATTGAAATGCTTCCATCATTATAAATATGTTCTTAGAATATTAACAGAATATTTCTGGTACAGAAAAATACTATTTTATATTGCTTAAATTATCGTTTTTCAGAGTTCGACTGGATGCTTTTTTTAAATAATTAATTAAAATAGATTATTGTATTATTCTTGTTCAGATAAAACCGGGTATCCATTGAAAATACAAAGGTAAATAAAAGTATTTTCCGCAAAATTAAACATTGAGAATTCCGTTGTCAGAACAACAGGAAATATATTTCAATTTGTGGTTCTCTAAAAGCAAGATTTCAATAGCAACAAATGCTTTCTATTCGTTCAGTACAAGGTTGCAATTGTCACTCAATAGCGAGCCAGTTTCGTAAGTCGGAACCCTTTCATTTGAACTTTTACGTACATTTTTGTGTAAAAAAGACCTAAAGATCCAGTGACATATAAATATTATTTACGCATCATGCCTATAGATAAATAATTAAATATACTTGCGTAAGTCAAATGCACAGTTTTCTTGTTACTTTTTTGTGTTGAACTCAATCTTTGAATAAATTCGAAACGAACACAATATCACAGAAATCTAACCTATATTTTGTCTATCGATTGTTATGCAAAAACACTAGATGACTCATCTTCAACACATTTAGTACACATCAGATATACATTATGTGTAATTCACCTGTTAATGTGCTATTGTTTACTTGATTTAAATTATATCTATTGTATCATTTTGCTAAAACTATTTTTCGATTCTTTCGAAGCAGACATTTTACTAGAGTACTGGCTGTGTTGCCACTATTGGTATTATCAATAATCATCATGCTAAAAAAATGATTATATAAAACCTGTCAAATTGTACAAAAAAATAATTTAAGTTACATATCAATAGTGTAATGATAATATTTTTAAACAATATTTTTGCTGCATCCCAATATTTTAAATAAATTGTTTAGACAAAAAAAGACCCTCAATATTTTATTAATTTTCATATTTAATGTAGTGTAAATTACTTCCATATTTAAATTACTAATAAAATGTAAATTACGTAACAAAGTAATGGCGAGATATTAGAAAAAAAGTCAAATCCGAATCTGCTACTGTATGCTAAATTCAGAAGTCGTCAGATTAGACTGCTGACACTGGCAACGTCTTTATCCGATAAGGAACAGGACATATATAATTACAAATACTTATTTAGATTATCTTACGTATTTTAAAGTTTTTTGTTTAATTTAATAATTTATTAAACTCTATTTTATTGTGTAACATTTAAAACATAACGACTGACCTCAATATCTTTTTAAAATATCACATTCCAATATAAATAGTTCGTCAGTTGATAGAGCGTCATTCGTATGTAATGGAGTCGATATTCGTAAGAACGAATCGTAATTGATAAAATAATTCGTGTATTGTCGAAATATCACATAAAACTGTGTGTTTTTGTGTATTACCTGATTGTGGTGAATATTGATTGCTAATACATGGATACTAACAGCAAGGACAAGCAATCAAACAACCTCGTTTCGTCGATGGTATGTATGACATCAAAATATTTTGGAAAGTTCGTATGAAATTCTTTATAAATCTAATGTAATGTGTTCAATGTACATTATTCTAGTTTGATAGAGGGCATTAATCGAATTTTAAATACAGTAAAATAATTCTGTGGGCTCTTTGTACCAAAGAACTGTGAGGCTTTGTCAGGCGCGTAATTAGGTAGCTGCACGAAAAGGTCATGCATTCATTTTAAATCTTTTTGTTTCCAGAATCGTGTTTACAGTGTAATAAAACACAGTGAAGTGCACGTGAAATACCAATAATATCACGGGAAGTGAAGAAAAATTAATGGTTTTAAGAGGGCAGCTTTGTGAACCCCACATAGATGACGGTATGGCTTCAGATCAGCCCGTGAAGAAGAAGCAGAGGATCGATGGACCAGATATAGAGGATAGTAGTGACAGGTGCACTGATGATATCCTCACAGATATATTCGACTCTGAAACACCACCAGCTGATACATCTGAGGAGTTCCCGTCAAGAAATGGAGAGTCACCTGACAGTGGCACTGTCAGTGAAGATGCGGTCGACTGTTCTAGCATATTGAATCTTCCACTTAACACAGGTGTTGAAATTATACCATCATGCTCAAATACAATTCAGTGGCATTCGGATGGTGATAAACTACTTGTAGAATTAAGAATTTTACAGGATGCACTTGTCGGACAGTGTTTGTGTCATCTCGATGAAAATGTAGTGTCACAATTATTTGACAGACAGTTGAATATCGCCTCATGGCCTATGACTTGCTCTTTAACATATCTGTCTACAATGCAGCTCATGTTTGAAGTATATTTGAAACAAAACAGTATTGGTACAATATGTTCGAGGCTCATGCAGGCATGTGATATATTTGTGAGGAACAGGCATGATTGGATCACAGAAATTGTGGAGTTAGCTGATCATAAAAGTAAATTCATCACTTTTGTGGCTAGCAAAGTATTGGCAAGTTTTTTAATAGTGTCTAAGGATACAGTTGATGAGAATTGGCTACAACAGATTGCGGAAAACATTTATTTATTCGATAGAATTAATAGAATTACAGTGCAGAAGATAAATTTCAGTTTGGATATAATCAAAAGAATTGTTGAATGGAAAGACATGGAACAACATCCGTTAGAAGATAGCAACTATATAAATACACCAGGAATCTCTCATGTTCAAGAAGACAATCCATTTAGAAGTAACACTTCAGGTTACGCAACCAGTAGTGATGCACCATCAAGTTCTCATAATGATTTACATAATGAATTTTCTAATTTGCAAACTCATAATTCACCATCAACTTCCTCGGAACAGACTGAGGATAAACCTACAACATTCAAATTGCATGAACCAGTATTAAAATTTCGCAATGAAGAACGGCATGAAATGGAGCAGTCCCCTGAACCACCACCTACCAGAAGAGAAATGGTCAATGAGCATGGATGTATAACGGTAATTTTAACAGATTCGGAATCATTTGATACGTCACACATCAAATGTTTGACGATCAAAACATTAGAGCACCATTGGCCAGTTTTAGTGAAAAATATGAAACTCCTTCTATTAAGGTACCTGAATTTAGCTAATGCTGAAAACTGTATACTAACGTTTTTTTCTTTATGGGAAAATATAATAAGTGTCAAAGCTAACCTCTCAGTGATCGATACAAAGCCTTTTTACGCGGATTTGCAAGGCTTTGTCGACTTACTAAGGAATACAATGCTACCGAGTTTAATCTACACACATTTGTTAAGTTTATTCAATGAAGTTTTATGTTATGGTTCAACTCTAGCATTACAGGATATCCTTCCTGAGGAGATATGCTGTTTAGCTCACTCCATTGTGAGGTATGTTAAGGATTTCAGGTTACTAACTGATGTTAGGGTACAAAACAGTAGAAGCGGTTTTGGATTTTTAGGGCATGAGTGTAGGATCATTAGGGACTATTCGTTAGGCCCTGATGTAGCTCCGTTATCGTCCTCTATCCAACTTGTCGATCAGAGCTATGGGGATGACGATAACGATGATACAAGTACGAGGGTAGAAGTTGATAAAACAATGCTTCAGCGTATGTCTTTGTTAGTATTAAAAGCTATAGCTGTAACAGTAAAGGAGATGAGATGTGATTCATCTGACAGCTCTATAGATTCTTCAGACTATAATGCTATACAAGATATGCAGATAGTTGAAAGGTCTATTAGAGATGTCCTTAAAAAACTTGATGTGTTCATAAGAAATAATTTGGAATTTCATCCCGAGACTCCTTTTACGAAAATGCTCATACATTTATTCAGTGAACAGGATGATTATTTAATCGAGTCTATGGTATGTACCTTAGATATAACAGTAGGAATTGTTTATAGGAACTCCATGTATCCAGATTTAATACCAATGTTGAATCCGATATCGTCTTTTATTGAATTTCTGAAAGTTGTCTCTTATGATAGTGATGTCCTACTAGATTACTTAGTGAGTAATGAGACATGTTTTTTGCTATATTTGTTGAGATTTTTAAAATATGTACGAAGGAATTGGCCAAAATTCCTTGAGACATGTCAGCAAATCGACACACGAGGGACTAGAGGTTTAGACGACACAATGAGAGTCGTTATTAGGCTGAGGCTACAGATTAGTCGACTTGTGTCCAAGTCTCTATTTCCATACAATATAAGTCCAGTGTTGAGGTTACTGGAAGTTTGCGAGAGTCTTTACGAAGGCAATGAGTTCAGCTGAAGCAATATTTGTTTAAAACGAATTAATCTGATAAATGAATTCGCAAATTCTTTTAAAGGAATGGTAGAAATATTTTTTAAATTCCATAATAAAATGATAAATCGACAATATACAAAGACTGCAAATAATAGACATTCCATAATTATTTAAATAAGGAAATGTGTTAGTTAATAAATATTGGTTTTAATTTATATTAGATAATATAATGTTGTAATATTTGTAATAACCTTCGGATATTGTTTAGTTTGTGCATCTTAGTCTTCCTTCAAATTGAATGTACTGTGTACATGATTAATTTAGTTTTATAATATTTCTAAATTTTTCACATCTTCTTTCCACACAGATCTGTTTTACCTATTATAGTGTATTTACAAGATACTTTCAGGCCATAATAGCTTAATGGAAACATATACAGACACTGCATCATACAACAGGTTTGATTCTTGAGCGTTTTGTGAAGAAAAACATATTAATGAGATCATAGCATTTTGTAAAATCATCTCAGTAGCTATCACCCTTTAATTGAAATTCAGTCATGATGCACTCGTATATCTTCCAGCAGTTACATTTGATACTCATTCCCCTTCTAAGTTTGGCATGTTACCTATAATTATCTTCATAACTACTTAATACTAATGTAGTTTAATAGGAAGGAATTTATTTATGAGAAATTCATTTAATCTATTATATCCCTTTGATAGAGTGCTTCATTATATAAACACCTTTATTAAAGATATAATTATATAAATTGTCTTTAGCTCTCGTAAAATACAGACGGACCTCGTATTTACGGCATATATATTAGGCTCTGAGAACACGCAACGCAAATTTTTATACATGCAATCTCTTTTCATTATTTGTATAAAAACCATTGGGGTTTGAAACTGTAGTTAATAAAATATTCTTACTGTTATTAATTAATACAAGTTCTTGAATTGCTTAATTATCGAGTTACAATTATTGTTGTTAATATATGATAAAATATCAAGGCAGATAAAAATTGAAAAATACAAAATAAAAAAATAGTGCGTGGAGTCCCTCCGCGCAGAAGAAGTATAACTTCGTAATGTGGAAATGAAAATAGGAAGAGATAGAAATTGGTTTTTAGTGAAATCATATTGTTTCTTTAAGACAAACTTTATTAACATTGCTTACAATTCACAATTGATCGCATCTTTTAATTATCATTTTTGAGTGGAGAAATATCCAAATCTATAAAATTTACAATGCGATTATGATAACTAAAGTAAGATACGAAATGTTTGAGTTCTATTTCTTCAATATTTCTTGCAAAAACTGCATCAAGTAATATTGGACGCTACTCCTTGTTAACGCTCGTGCTGGCCTGTAAAACGTATACTACACGCATGCGTTCGAGTGCCACGCATTCAATCTCCCTCTGTCTCCTACTATTCCCTCTTAGCGTTAAGCGTTTAACGCAACCTTGTTGGAAGTCTCATTAGAAGTTTCGCTTCAATATAACCTTAAAGATCATACCAATGTATTGATTTGCCTGTCATAAATAAAGGTGTGGTATGGTAATGTATCAGAGTTATGAGAATTGACGTCGATGTGACGTAACTCGAGGACTGTCTTTCTTAATATCATCTGATAAAGGAACTAAAGTACATTTAAAATAATATCGCAAAAGTAAAATTTGTTAAAAATGTTTTTTTTTTTACTTTTTTATTTTTATTTTCGGCAACCGATCTCCTACATTCTTACTGCCATTGCCGAGTATATATTATAAGTGTCTTGCGGTATTTCTTAAAACATCCCAGGCAGGTTCTGTGGTATCTTATAATTCGTGATCCGTGGTATTATTTTCCAGCAAATTCACGTGTGCTTAATATAAGAACTATATTACGTAAAATGCCACTAACATTACAAAATGTACAGTCAAATAACACAAAATTACGAATATAATATAAAATCCACTACATGACATTCAAAGATCCGCCAAAAACTACCTAATTCTATTTCGTAAATAAAAAAAATATATATTTTTAACACTAACTGCTTTATCAAATCTCGTGTTCAATTACTTGTAACATGTAACTACAACGTGCCTTACTTATTGTATAAATAGAAGGTGCTCAATAATTGTAACAAGGTAGAAGTTAGGTCGCGTTTTTACACAAGATGTATATTAATAAAAAATAATTTATAATTCTGTTCATATACAGCATAATATCACCTTTAATCTTCTAACGAAGCTTAGTGTTAATTTATTCTTAGATTAGATTTTGCTGTATTATATTAGTGTAATATTTTTGCATATAGAATGCGGGTCAAGGAACATGTTTATATTTTAATCTAAATTATATACCACGCCACAAATGTGTAAATAATTTGCCATCAATTACCATAAATATTAAGTAACAGTAATCAGTATTAATACAATATCCTAATTTATATCAATTATAATTAAAAAAAAAAAGTAATAATGCTGCTTGATGAACTTTTGTAAGTTTTTATGTCTATGGAATCGAATTAAAGCAATGAATTTTATTATATGTAACAACTGATAAATGTTTAGTATAATAATTTTACATTTAAATAAGTGTATTGTCCTATACATATATAATTTAAGCACAGTTACATCAGTTACTAGCTTTTGTTCGCGGGTTCTCTTAAGTTAAAGTATATTTCAAAAGGTGAAAGTATTTTTTGAATTGATACTTTTATAAATTTACCCGTATAAACAAAAAAAAATAGTTTCTATCTACCACAGTAGTATAGATATAATTCAAAATATTTTTCAAAATTAATAACAGCAATTTAATTACAATGTTATAAGTAACATAACATATAATGTTTGTCAACTAGTAAAAATAGTGGTAATTAAGGAATATATGTACATGGTCAAAAAATATTAACCATATAATTTTTTACTGCCTGATTAGCCAAATGCCGCCCTTTAAATTTTGGCAAATGTTTAAGTTGTCAACATCTTAAATATTTGGGTTGTCTACTTATCAAATTTTGACAAATATTTGGTTTATCTACATACCAAATTTTGGCAGATATTTGCTTTATCTATCTACCCAATTTTAGCAAATATTTGGGTTGGCTATGTCTCAAATTTTGGCAAATATTTGGGTTGTCTGACTGTCAAATTTTGGCAAATATTTGGATTGTTTGCCTCTCAAATTTGGCAAATATTAGGGTTGTGTACTTCTCCCATTTTGGTAAATATTTGGGTTATCTACCTATCACATTTTGGCAGATGTTTGGGTTATCTACCTTCCAAATTTTGGCAAATATTTGAGTTATCTACCTCTCAAATTTTGGGCTATTGTTTGGGTTGTCTACCTCTCAAATTTTCGCAAATGCTTGTTTGGGTTGTCTGTCATTAGAGTAGACGCTGCCCTGCTTGTCGTGTATTCGGGCTTTTTTTCCATAAGTTTTTCAAGCAGCATTCATCACCTTTGCTACGGGATCTATTTAGTATATACGATATTTTTAAGTTAGATCAAGAACAGACTGTTATGTTATTATTATAAGGTGTCCGATTTGTTAATTTGATTTATTATATTTAGATCTTTAGTGTTGAATATTATAAAATGTCGTGAAATAAATTCGATTTAACAATTGAATCTCATAATTTTGTCGAAATGAACCACGGATTTAGGTGATTGATTTGAGCAAATGTAAAGAAGAAATGTCTTGCCAGATTTATTTTATTCAGAGATATGTATTAAATTAGTTTTGTAGAACTTAACAAAAGCATCAGTTTTGTTTTATAAATATCATAGTCTGTGTATGACCTTAGTTATTCTTCAATTTAGTTTAATACTACTGGTGAGAGAAAGTAAAGGCAATCGTATAACTTTTCAAAAATTGAAAATGCTATATACCTATTTTTGTATTGTTTTATAAAACATTATCGGTTTTATTACAAAAAAGTTAAATACGTATTAAATATTTGCTTTAAAAAGGTTTCATATTAAATGCAACGCGCTCGTCCGAACCAAGCTCGCGTTATCCTTTTTTTCGCAAGTCTAACCTAACCAAAACGAGATAAAAGAGCATGATGGTGAAAATTCAGCGAGCATTTAAAACGTAATCTTTTTAAAACAAGTATTCAATACGTATTTAACTTTTTTTTAATAGGGCCGGTTATATCTTGATTATACGACCGAATAATTTAGGCTCAATTTAATAAAAATATAAACAGATTCACTGTAATAAAATGTCTACCTACCTAAAATTTATAAATATTTACCTACCCACCTTTTTGAATTTAAGAAATTACTCTTTTTAATTGTATATTATGATTTAATGAAATGGGCTTACGACCGCTTCACTTTATTTATATCCGTTGGGACAATATTCAAAATTTTGTAACTTTAAGGTAATAATCATATGTATTTGTTATTATTTAGGTGATAATAAATGACGACATTTAAATGAAATATTTTTGTACATTATGACAGTTTTGGTTTTATTTGAGTCTACCTCATTTTGGTATAATATCGCAACAAAGGATGCAAGTTTAGTATTGTTTAGAATTTTTTCAAAAAAGGAGGAGGCTCTATGTTCGGTTGTATGTATTTTTTTTATGTATGTTAATCGATATCTCTGTCAATTGTGAACCGATTTTAATGATTATTTTTTTGTTTGATTCGGCTGTACTTGGAGGTGGCCCATATAAATTTGAATAAAATATTCAACCCCTAAGGGGGTGAAATATCGTTTATTTATTACCTACTAGTTTCTGTCCGCGAGTTCGTCCGCGTGGAATAGTAACTTTGGGCTAACGCTAATACGCAGCGGAAGCTCTCGAAAAAGAAAGTAGTCCGGTGAAGCTGCAAAAACCTTGCCAGGTTAATAGCATAGTCAGTTGGAGAAAAAAATCTGTAAACAGTAAAAAACGATTTTGAAACATTATTAATTGGTGCTTCGCTCCTATTGGTCTTAGCATTTCTCGATAAATGTGCCATCTAACACTGTAATATGTTTTCAAATCAGATCAGTAGTTCCTGAGATTAGCGCGTTCCACCAAATAAACAAATTCTCCAGCTTTATAATATTAGTTTTTTTTTTTTTTTTTCGAAATGACCACGCTATTGACCCAGCAAGGTCTTAACAGCTTCACCGGATTACTTTATAATATTAGTATTTTTTTTGTTCGAAATGACTACGCTATTGACCTGGTAAGGTCTTAATAGCTTCACCGGACTACTTTATAATATTAGTATTTTTTTTTTTTTCGAAATGACTACGCTATTGACCTGGTAAAGTCTTAACAGCTTCACCGGACTATTATTATATTATATTAGTATATTTACTACTCTTCTCTCGTACTTAACTCGAGCCGTCATTAAAAATAACTTGATAGAGTGGCCGAGTTTAATAAAACAAATACCAAGTTACTCTCAAAAGTATGTTTTATGATTGTCTTGTTGTGCTATTATCGTGAACCCAGTATTTTATCAGTGATGCGTGTTCATACAAACAGACAGACATTTCTGAAAATGATTGAAATGTAGTTAGTAGATGGTAGCGCCACGCTGAAGCTATTAATGGTTTCAGTATGAATGGGTCGGCTCGCTCGGGGTAACACCATCTCAAAGAAAACCGACGTGAAGTAACAGTGCTTGCATTGTTGCGTTTCATTTGGTCAGCGAGAACGCCGGAGGGCCACCTCTCACCTTCTCTATATCCTTTTCTCTTCCCCCATCACCCAACACAGGCTGACAACGCACTTGCTAATCCACTGGTGTTGCAAGTGTCTATGGACGGTGGTGATCACTTAACATCAGGTGACCCACCTGTTCGTTTGCCTCCTATAATATATAAAAAAAAAACTTATTCCTAGACACCTGAAACATTTTTTTTCAGATAAAAAGAACAGACGTTACATTTATATTCTTATTATACACTAGCTGACCCGTGCAACTTCGTCTGTACCAAATTGGTTATCACTGGTTTCAATTGTTTTTTTTAAACGGGAAAATTGATAAAACGGATACTCGATTGCAGCCACAACTACCAAGACCACGGCGGCGTGATCTGTGGTTATGCGGGCGTGGACGTGGACACGCTTTGTTTGAAGAGATAGGCTGGTACTGATCTTTCGCTGACGTGATTGAATCAGGAGGGTCGGTAAAATGTGTCGCGGTCGTCTTCTATACTGCGCAGCGTTGGGTACGGGTTCATAGTTCGCGGCGGATACCACTAAAGGACTGGGATGATTCGCGGCTTATTCGAAATAACTACGTGTGAGTGATTTTATATACGCCCAGACAGAATGCATCTCCAGGTCCCCGTGGAGATCCTTATTCCGGACGTATCATTTTAGTGCAGTACTACTGGCTGCACGATAAAGATAGCGATAATTGTGGCAGCGTATGTTATCGACGCATTTTTTTTTCGAAATGTATACGCTGTTGACCTGGAAAGGTCTTTACAGCTTCATCGAACTATTGAGGCGAGCGCTGAAAGTACTCAACCGACTTGAGATGTTTGGGCGACCAACTCAAGTGTGCACGGCACACCTCGGCTTGGGCTGTTGCCTGTTTTGTGCAAAAATCGCGACCTATCTGAGCTAACCTAAGCTAATCTATCTAGATATACGTATATAAGTTATTGAAACATGCATGTGTGCCTCAACAACTCCTGTATGTATATTGTATCGGAGAAAATTCTCTAACTATATAAGATAGGATAGGGTGGAGAAAAATAAGGGTAGAACTCTTTGTCGTCTATTTCTCTGAAAAAGAAAAACAGCGTGTAAGCGTGTAGGCGTGCACGTGTATATAGGTGATGTGTGTGATGTTGTAGCATTGATGTAAAGTTTTGTGGCACTGTATCGCGTGAGCAGAGTACTCAAGGGCTCCCCGCCGAGGGAACGGACTTAGGTTTCAGCCGTTGCCGAGCGGGGCCTAATCTGGTGTGCGGGAGCGAAATTTATCCCCAGACCACGGCGGCGTGATCTGTGGTTATGCGGGCGTGGACGTGAACACGCTTTGTTTGAAGAGATAGGCTGGAACTGATCTTTCGCTGACGTGATTGAATCAGGAGGGTCGGTAAAATGTGTCGCGGTCGTCTTCTATACTGCGCAGCGTTGGGTACGGGTTCATAGTTCACGGCGGATACCAATAAAGGGCTGGGATGATTCGCGGCTTATTCGAAATAACTACGTGTGAGTGATTTTATATACGCCCAGACAGAAGGCATCTCCAGGTCCCCGTGGAGATCCTTATTCCGGACGTATCATGGGGCACCGGTGATTTTACGTAGGGATCGGTTCTGGAGAACCTGCAACTTTTGAATACGATTTTGCGCATGTGCAAAGACCGAACAACTGTACGTCATAATCGGACGGATGCAAGTTTTATATAAAGTGAGTTTATGTCTGGGGGATATTTTATTCTTATGACAAAGCAAATGATAGAGACGACCCAAGACCATAACGGCTTTGTTTCGAACTCTATATGTGTGTGAATCGAAATTTAAGTGTTTATCTAAAGTGACGCCGAGATATTTCACCTCGCCGGCCCAAGGTATTTCGTATAGCCTGATAATCGACGCATATATTTAAGATGGCGTCAATCCCAAATCATACAATTACGTTTATCGTTGTTTCATTGTATATGGTGGAATCTTAATATCAATAATGTTTAATGAAATGAAATTTGTTCTTTGCTAAAAAAAATAATTGGTTTGAAATTTATTATTTTTATTTATTAAATATATCAGCAGGTATATATATGATTGTTTATAGAAAAATGTGTCTGACTGTGATAAATTCATGCTTTTAATTGTGTTTAAAAGTTACTGAAAAAAAATGTTCCTAAACCTATTCATAAATCAAAATGCGCATTAAAAATACAACGTTAACTGGCTACCAAGTGTCCTTTCGGGCTAATACCAACCTCTCACAGAAAACCGACGTGAAATAACAGTGCTTGCATCGTAGTGTTTCGTTTGGTCAGTAAGAGCGCCGGAGGCTCACCTCTCTTCTCCTTTTCTCCTTAGCCTTCCCTTACCTTTCTCCAATATACAGGTTGGCAACGCACTTACGACACCCCTGTGTTGCTAGTGTCTATAAAGGGTGGTGGTCACTTAACATCACGTGACCCACCTGTTCGTTTGCTTCCGATGATACAAAAAAATATATATTGATATATTAAAGAACCAGGTATTCTAAAATTCTTGTTCTTTCAACGTTGCCGGCTCTTGTACTAAGGTGTCGCAAAAAAGTCTAGTTACGTTAACTACAAATTTTTGTTTTTCGTTATCCTGGGGAACCCCTTGCGTTTTATGGGACAAAAAGTATCCTGGATGTAGCCTTGTAATATCAGTTATTACTTTGTTAAGTTTCGTTAAAATTGGTTCAGTACTTTCAGAGTAATACGGGCTTAGATTCTAGACTTTAATCCTTCATCCTGGAGAACCCTTTGCGTTTTATGGGACAAAAAGTATATTTTATTTAATCTCGTAGTATTAGTTATCACTATGTCAAGTTTCGTCAAGATTGGTTCAGTAGTTTCAGAGTGATGCGTGATCATAGGGACAGACAGACAGACAAAAATTGTAAAAAGATTATTTTTGGCTTCTATATCGATAACATAGTCTACCCTGAATAAAATTTTCAAAAAATATTTAATGTACAGATTTCGACTTGTTACAGTTTTATTATAGTATAGATTATTCTACGTTGTTACAATGAATATTTGGCATTAAATTTGTAACGTGCATTTGTCACACTTGATATTGGCGAAATTGCCTACATAGGCAGAGGCTATACCGGAAAGAATCAATCAAGTCAGTTTTATATACACACTAGCCTCTGCTCGCGACTTCGTTCGCGTGGAATAAATACACTAACACGCAGCAGTTCTCAAAAGGTAAAAATATCCCGATTTTGAAACATTTTTCATCTGTGCTCCGCTCCTATTGGTCTTAGCGTGATGATATATAGCCTATAACCATTCTCGATGAATGAGCTATATACCACTGAAAGAATTATTCAAATCGGACCAGTAGTTCTTGAGATTACCCTCTACAAGGTCACAACGTCACAAACTACCTCTTTATAATCTAATATATAAAATTCTCGTGTCACAGTTTTCGTTGCCATACTCCTCCGAAACGGCTTGACCAATTTTGATGAAATTTTTTATGCTTATCCGGTATCTATGAGAATCGGCCAACATCTATTTTTCATCCCCCTAAATGTTAGGGGTAGTCCACCCCTAAATTTTTTTTTTTTATTTTTTAGACAAAAATTTTAATTTCTATTTTTTTATGATACAACATACAAAAATACATACAATCCTCAATTTTCACCCTTCTACGATCAACCCTTATTTTTTAATAGCCATTTTAGTAATTATTCATTTTTCACCACTTGGTAAATTATCCCAGAGAAAGAGCTAATTAAAACCAAGTTGTTGTCTCTTTTGTGAGCGGGTTTTATGCTTACTTTAAAATATTTCTCACATACCAACTGGGTATATGTTTAAGTAAGTCCCTGTATTGTTCGGATTCACAAATGCAAACGGTTGAGGTCGCTAAAATCGGGTTTTAGGTTAATTACGATTTTTCGCGTTTAAAAATATAATTGACACAGGTTTGAACCAATTTGGTGCAGACGAAGTTGCACGGGTCAGCTAGTATTAGTATAGATTATATTCATCCGAACAACTTCCGGACTACTTAGCTACCGGTAAACGTTGCGCTTATTTGTGCATATCTGTACAAATTTTATTTTTCAGACTAATTCAATTATTTACTCGATATTTAGACCGATTTATTGCTATAAAAATAATAGGTGTATAGAATAACTTACCTATAGTTTAGTGCAGTACTGGCTGTACGATAAAGATAGCGATAATTGGAGCAGCGTATGTTATCGACGCATATATTTAAGATGGCGTCAGTCATTTTTTTTTAACGTGGGGAAATCCATTATGGATACCCACCCTTCCGGGGGAGAGGGTGGGTTATGTCCGACTCGCACGGACTAATACCCCACGGTGTACCGACAGACCGTGTTGTTGGGGCGGCAAGGGATTGTTCTAGCTAATCAGCCTTGTAGAGCCGCCCCAACGGTACGCCCGGCGGAAGGTAGCCGCCGGGCTCCTACCTATAGAGAGGCAGACTGGGTACACACCAGCTGCCTCCCCTCGTCCGCCGGACTTGTGCAATGAAGGGAAGAGCCCCCCGGCTGCATCCCCTTAGGTCCGGCTACGGTGGCAGGAGGAGTTGGGCAAAACTATAGCTCAGTTATTCTATACACATATTATTTTTATCTATATATTAATACGTGAAGCAAATTTTTTGTATCCATTTTTAACCTATTTCCCGTCAACGGGTGAACTTGAAATTTGGCATAGTTAAAGTTTATATGGCGGAGAAGTGCAGAAAGCTGTTTATTTTATATAAAATGTATTAGAAGTACATTAAATTAATTAAAATATGCACTACTCACACTACTTCTCGAATTTTACACAACATATACACACATGTAAATAAAAAAGACATTTTGACAGCCGTCAATAAATAAGAATTTCAAAAAAGGTTGTGAAGGAAGGAAGTTGCTATGCTCGACTATATGTATTTTTTAACTCTTACGTTCCAATTACCATTTTTCATCCTACATTCAACAATAATATTATGAAATATAACTATTGTTGTAATGTTATTATTTTTTATGGTGAACACACTCCAAATAATGAATTAATAAAAAATGAGCCAAATAATACTTTGTATAATCAAATTATGAATTTTGTTCATAAAAATAATCCATGACTTAGACCTCCGCGGTTAGAATGTTACAATTCAACCTCATGTATCTACAAAAAAGAATTTATTTTCAAAAGCTAATGGTAGTATTAAAAACGTCTTTGTCTTGGATTCACCATTCGATTGTATTGTGCATCCATTACTTTTCCAAACGATGATACTGGGCATATCACTATTTCTCATAATGAACAGGCTACATTTAATTCAATATCACCCAGAAATACCACCCCATGGTGTCGTGTAAAATTAATTGAAAATTGTGTCATGGGTTGCGATAAATATCTTTATTTTCGTAAAGTTATGTGTGGTTAAAATTTGAGCTTTACCTCGTGGTTTTTGTTTCAATTTTATGATTAATTTTCATTTTCATTTACACATACATTTTTTTTAAATGATTATATAATAAAGATCATGGCAAATGACTGAGTAGCCATGATGAAAACCTTTGATTATAGAAGTATATCCGCCGACAAAAGAACCCTAATAAAGTTCAAACTTTAAAAAAACAATTAACTATGGTCGAATGTCGACCACTGGGCGCCCACTAGTAGCAATAAATCGGTCTAAATATTGAATAAATAACTGATATGTCTGAAAGATAAAATTTGTACTGAAAATGTATTTCAATAATAATTCAATTTTAATAACGTTTCAAAATTAGTGAAAAAAAACATCCTAAAATTATTTAAAAATCAATATTTTTGTCTGTAAAGGTACGATATGCACAAATAAACACGTTTACCAGCAGCCAGGTAGCTTGGACGTAGTTCGGATGAATATAATACATAAAGCTGGCTTGATTGATTCTTTCCGGTATGACCTTTGCCTATGTAGGCAATTTCGCCAATATCAAGTGGGACAAATACACGTTATGAATTTAATGCCAAATATTCAGTGTAACAACGTAGAATAATCTACAATAGAAACATATCAACATAGATAAATTACCAAAAGGTGATAGGCACTATGTTGTGAGTGGTACAGAGATTATTTATAAAACTATATGGGAAATATAAAATTTGTTTTCGCAACAGTTTCTAACTCTTAGACAATAGTTACAAGCAAGTGGCAGTTGACGCTTCGACGCGATGTTTAACGCTTCGACGCAGAGTTCATATATTTTTCTTCAATACAATGGAGTATAAAAAGGTTTTAATACAAGTGAAGAAAGTTATGATAAAGTAAGTTGTAGAGATATTTATTTAGTTTTATGTAGGTTACTTTTTATCTTAATTGAACCTGGTAGACGATGCTACGAACGGGTTCTAAGCTAATTTAAAAAAAAATCACATATACTCTGGGTATATGTTTGTGTGAGTCCGTGGTTAGTTTGGATTCACAATTGAAAGCGGTAGTTGTGGCTGCAATCGTGTACCAGTTTTAAAAAAATTTTTTCGCGTTTAAAAATACAATTGAAACCAGTGATAACCAATTTGCTGCAGACGAAGTTGCACGGGTCAGCTAGTCTATACTAATATTATAAAGAAGTAAAATTTGTGAGTTTGTGACGTTGTGATGTTGTGGCGTTGTAGGGGGTAATCTCAGGAACTACTGGTCCGATTTGAATAACTCTTTCAATGTTATATAGCTCATTCATCGAGAATGGTTATAGGCTATATATCATCACGCTATGATCAATGGGAGCGGAGCACAAATGAGAAATGTTTCAAAATCGGATTTTTTTTTTCTTTTGAGAACTGCTGCGTGTTAGTGTATCTATACCACGCGAACGAATTCTCAGGCAGAGGCTAATGTTTAATAAAATGAAATTTGTTCTTTGTTATGGAAAAAAAGAATTGGTTTGAAATTAATTATTTTTATTTATAAAATATATCAGCGGGCGTATGATTGTTTATAAAAAATGTGTCTGACTGTGATAAATTCATATTTTAAAATGCGTTTAAAAGTTACTGAAAAAAAGTGTTCCAAAACTTATTCATAAATCAAAATGCGCATAAAAAATACAACGTTAACCAGCTACCAGGTGTCCTAAATTCTGTCTATTGATAATTTATTTAGGTGGTAGTTCCACGCTGAAGCTGTAACTGGTTTCAGCATGAATGGGTTGTCTCGTTCGGGCTAATACCACCCTCTCATAGAAAACTGACGTGAAATAATATTGCTTGCGTTGTAGTGTATCCTTCGGTCAGTGAGAGCGCCAGAGACCTACCTCTCTTCCCCTTTCCCTTCCTTGCCCTCCCCCTCCCCCATGTACAGGTTGGCAACGCACTTGCGACGACCCTGGTGTTGCTTTATAATATTGGTATAGATAAATAGGCAGTGTCCTCAACAGTTAAGAACATCTCTCTGCTCTGATTATCAGTCAATTTTCGTCATTCTTTATATTTTACAGCTACTGACGAGCTTCAGTCTAATCAATAAAAAAAAGGAAAATGTTTTCTTTTGTTCTATGGTCGAAGTACGCCCACTGCAGGAGCACCTGTATAGGTTTTTTTTTCGAACTGACTACGCTATTGATCTGGCAAGATCTTAACAGCTTCACCGGACTACTAAGGCGAGCGCTTGCGGCACTCCGCTTTTATTTGGGCTCCTAACTCAATGGTGCACGGCACACCTCGGCTTAGGCTGTTGCCTGATACATGCAATTGGCGAACTATCTGAGCTAAGCGACATATTCATACTTATATGAGTTATTGAAACATATATGTGTACCAGCATACATACCTCGACAACTCTTATATGTATTTTGTGTCGGATAATTTGTCTAAACTATTTCAGTTCGATAAGGGAAAAATAAAACCCTTCCACTTCTATGTGTAAGCGTGGAGATAGTATCTCATCTATGCGTGCACGTGTGATCGTGTAGTGTTGTAGCAGTGATGTAAGTTTTTGTCACTATATCGCGTAAGCAACGCACTTAAGGGCTCCCTACCGAGGGATCGAACCTAGGCTTGAGTCGCAACCGATGGCGGCCTAATCTGGTAACCTGCATAGGTATATAATTCATCTCTCCGTGTGTATGTGATTTAATTCCTATTAAACGGTTGGATCGATTTTGATGATTTTTGTTTTGCCCCAGTGGATTCTTTATTGGTGATGATTCACAATTGAACCTGATAGGTGGCGCTGCGGTGAACTTTTATTATTATCAAGGTAGGACGACGTCCGACAGGCCTGTTAATTTTTATATATACATTTCTTTTGTACGTATGTCACTGAACTTCTAAACAGCTGGACCGATTTTGATGAAATTTTGTGCGTGTGTCCGAAAATGGTTTAGATTTACAACTGGACCAGGTAGGAGGCGCTGCGGTTCGGCTTTTAGGAATTTTTCTTAATTATCAAAGCAGAACAATGTCCGTCAAGCTTATAGTGAGTATATATTACTAAACTGAGGAACTGTGTAACATCAATGGTAAATAGTGGAAACAAATGAGGGTTTAAAATGGAAGTTTGACGCACGTTATGTTGGTGTGCTGAATATAATCATTACATAGTATAAAACAAAGTCATTTGCCACGTCTGTCTGTCTGTTCGTGATAAACTCAAAAACTACTGAACGGATTTTCATGTGGTTTTTACTAGTAGGTGAAGTGATTCATGAGAAAGGTTTGGGTATATAATTTGTCAATATTTTTTTTATTATCAGGGTGGGACAACTGTACAAGCTAAATTAATATGCTTTCATCACGATATTGTCCTTCACCGAAAGCCAGGACCCGATTCAAAAGGATTAAACATAAAATAAAAAAACCTTTAATATTTACGTATCACCGATTTGTATTTCTACTACAATAATTTACAACACATAAACATTTAGCATTGTACAATATACATTCGATTCTGTTTGTCTTATTGCTTGTGTTATTTGGACGTATTAGCTAATATGACCGTGAATAATTATTATAAGGTATATATCATTGAACATTGAGATAATTCTATTCTTACATAAGATACAGTATCTGCCACCATTTTAGGTAATAAATAGCTACTTGAAATTTAGCATTGGAAACTAGATATTCAAATTAGTCCCTTCCTCTCCTTTTCACAACTGAACTACGCGCTGGTCTTCGGAGCCACAGTTTTACGGTAAATCCTATATGGGCAGGAATTAAAAATTTTGCATCATCTTATCTTTGTCGTACCGTGAAGCTGTGGAACAATCTCCGTTCTAGTGCATTCCCTCCTTCCTATAACATGGTGTCCTTCAAGCGTAACTTAAAGGGGGCATTTACGCAGGCCAGCATGAATGTGGCGACCGACGGAGGATGGCATATCTCTCGGTGGTCGCGGTTGTTTTTGGATTGTACTGTACTTTCCATTAGGTATAGTGCTGCCACTTTGCCGTGCTACAATTAAAAAACAAGTTCTAAATCATTTGGAACACGCTCGTGCAAATATTTGGCAATTATAGTTGCGTGTTTCAAAAAACATCAATTTTCATGGTTGCCCTGCGGGGTTCATTCAAAGCAAACGCTTGTATCACGCACGCAAAAAATAAATACATTATAGGAAATTACAGTCTTAACCTATCCTCGGGCAAATCATGCTATTTCAGAAAATGCAGTAGCTAAAATGATTTTATATTCCTTATAGGACATCGATCTCAATACCCGAGATATCAATTTCAGAATACCCGATAGTAGAGCTTCTACAAGCTAAATCGAATTCAAGCTCGAGTGGTTACATACAGAAGGTTGAGGGAGGGTGGTGTTCCTCCGGCTCTCTTTCTCTCTGATAGCTTCAACGTGGCTGTACCCCCACCTACATCCTGAATTAGTCGTATAAAAACTGGTTTTGTTTGTCTATTACAATGGCGTTTTTAGTTATTCATTTTCTTATACAAAGTCAGAAGCCAATTTTTTTTTGTTATTTATGCTTATTTGCAATTATTTTCTCACGTTTATAAATTGTTAATTCCGTGATAATGGTGTATATTCCATACCAAAAACATTAACTCAAATGTTAGTTTATTATTTCCAAAAATTGGCAGATACTGTAGCTTAAAAATTCTGTACATAAAGTTAAAATGTCTACTTCTACAGTTATACATGAAACCTCAACCACACACTAATATATTGAGCATCATAAATTTTTATATTTAGTTAGATATATCGCATATATTAAACATAAATCCAAATTAAAATTTTAATACCTTGCAAAACAGAACTGTCAAATATTTGACAGCGGTACCGTTTGAAAACAAAAAGTGTATGTAAAACTAGTAAAGTTGTCAGACACAACATATTTTAAATACATGAAACCTTATGTTTTGACTTGTTTTTTATGTACTTATATTGATTTTGCACTTACAGAGTTTGAGTCTCGGGGCGATAGATATCAGGAGAGAAAGATGACTAAATTTTTTTCATATCGATCTGACTACGCTATTAACCTAGCAAGATCTTAATAGCTCTACATGACTATTAAGGCGAGCGCATAAGGCACTCAGCCGATTTTATTTGACAACTACCTTAAGGGTGCACAGCACCTCGACTTGGACTGTTGAAAAATGGCAAAAAATAAGAGCTATTTTACTTACATTTAATTGGCTGATTTTTTTTTATTGTAGCACGGCAAAGTGACTGCACTATACCTGATGGTAAGCACAGTACAATCCAAAAATAATAGCGACCACCGATTGACACATTGTCCATCGCCGGTCGCCACTATCATGCCGGCCTGTAATTTTTATATATGTTATGTATAATATGATTCTATAAACAGGAACCAGTGTCGCCAGACACTTTCCGAGGGGCACAACTTCTGCCAAGCGCTTTAATGCAGCAAATTATAACTAAAACGATATTTTATTAGCCCGACAGAATGTAAACATAAGGTTTCATATATTTAAGAATAAGTTCTGTCTGGCAGCTCTGAGATCTTAGCCTATTATTTGTTTTAATAGAAATTGTATTTTTTTTTCCTTCTGTACATATTTGATTTTCGCCGATATAAAAATAAGATAAATTTAGATGTAGTATTTTTTTACAATGAATTATTTATTGCTAATTAAAATTTAAATCATTTCTACAATGTTTTCATATTTGTTTTAAAAAATTACCAACAGTATTTAGATGATAATTTACGTTATAGAGTAGTTCAACGTATCTGTCTATGAATTATTAAAATGGATGCCCAATTTATGTTAAAAACGATATCTGTTTAGTTATTTATAGTGCTCATTATATATCTATTCATTTATTCCAACAATTACAATTACTTATTTATAAATAATCTACGATGTGATACATTATTCCCAAATACATGCTTTTATAATATTAACAACGATTAAAACATTAATTTGAAACTTTGCGCTGACTTAGTTGAAACGCAATAAACACATCGTCCACTGCCATGACCCTTAGTATTCTTTTTAAATGAAATTAATATTGTTTGTAACTATACGGTTTGACAACTGTAAACGTTAAAGGAATTTATTACAGTTAAAAAAGGGAAAATACTTTTTTACATAGGCAACACCATAAACTCCCCTAAATTTAACACATATTCAGGAATGGAAAAAATGTATGTTTTTTTTTTAACTGACTACGCTATTGACCTAGCAAGGTCTTAACAGCTTCACCGGATTACATAAAAAAGTAAGTTTAATGGAATTAATGCAAAGAAAATTAACTTTACTTACATACTTTCTTTCTCTAATTGTTTTTTATGTATCAAGATTTATTTCTGTTTGTAACTCTTTTGTTAGGGTTTTACAGGATAACCAGAACTAATAATAATTACTTAATCACTTTGACGGAGTAAAAGAAAACATTTAATAAAGTCTAATGCAGTGTTGCCAGAGAATAAGTATTAGTTTAAGAGTATTATAGAAAATAAACAAAATTGTCCATCTTATAATAATCACATCCAAAATTAGCGATCATTATGTAACATTTTACTATCATATGCATTTTATAAATAAACTCCTAGTTACGTTACATTTTCGTAGTAAGAAACTATAAAACAAATATATACAAAACTGTACATAAATGTGGTGCCTTAACATTCTCTATATTACTACCTTCCCATAAGTTTATTCCCAGTAATTATAAAAATTCGTAGACTAGTTTCTTAGATCGTATAGATACAAGGAAAAAACATAACCGTTTTTTGAAATGGGTTATTTGTGAATTAAGCACATATAAGTCTTGCCAGTGATCCAATGTATTTATTACTTCTAATCGTGCTGTATCAAATGAAAACGATAAAAATATTTTGTAAAATACAATGCAATTGTAAAATAGCAATCGACGAAGATTTTGTCATTATTAAAAAAAAACAATTAATTCTTACACAATAAAATATACACCGACGACATTTTTTTTTTAAACAATGTAATCAATTATTCGTAAACATACATATATTTTTTTCAGTCTCGTAAAATACGAATTTGCATACATCATATTAGCTGTTGATCCAAGGTTAAGTTACTATCGAAAAATCTACCAAATTATTTTTAATGTGTTATTGGCAACACTTATTGGTTGAAAATAACCGAATACTAATGTCACAATTACATATGATTCGATAGTTTTAATTCATAATCTTGTGTTATTTGGCTCTATATTTTGCAATAATATTTTAACTTTGTTTTGTATTAAACTTTGAACGATATTATGCGGTAAACCCGAACTCGCAGCTGTATTCAGAGCGGCTAAAAAGATTAGAGAGAACTGTATATGTTAACAAGTTTGTCAAAATTGCTTGAACTGCTTTAAAGACTTCCACTATCTATGTTGACATGTTGCTATTTTAGATTATTCTATGTTGTAACACTGAATATTTGGCAATAAAGTTTGAAACCTAATTGTATTATATTTGTCACACGTGACATTGGCGAAATTATGTACATAGGCAAAAGAAAAAAAAAGAACACCTCAACAAAAATTATACACACTTTAATTCAATTATTAGACAGATTTCAATTCTAATTAAAATGAGTACGAAGTTACATTACGGATTTTGATATGAATATATATTTTAATGTATTTATGCAGGTATTTAACTTTCGCTTTAAAAATATTGAGAAACGAAACCAAATGTTATAATTATGGTAAATATACAGTAATTCGTTCCGTTCCAATTTTTTTTAGAGTAACGGCCAAAAAAAATGTAGCCTCAATAGTATTTTTTTAAATTATGCAAGTCACATGAAATAAATCCTGGTAAATACGTGGGCAATGAAAACAACAATTTACGTCACATGTGGACACCGTAAGGTGGCTTTATTAAAATACTATCCTTATTTTATTTTTGGCAAACAATACTCCAAATTATTTATGACTTTGTAGCGTGTTATAACTGTCTTAGTAATGTCAATGTTTAACAAGATGGTGGCTTCATTGTTAGAACTCTCTATGGAGTTTTTGTGGCATGTGTTTGTGGATATTATTTCTCATCCACTTCAATTGTTCCCAATAACCGAGCCACACTACGTAACACACTATCAATATTACAAAATATAGAGTCAAATAACACGAGGTTGTGAATAAAATACAAAATCCACTATATAACAGCCTTAAATCCCACCAAAATCTCTTCCTAAAGTTGTCTTACCTACATTTTGTACTTACGGATAATGCATGCGTATTGTTATATTTTTGGAATCGGATACTTAGCAACAGGATTAAAGAAAAACATAACATAACATATTAAAATATGTGTACATTCACGAATAATAAAAACGTACAGAGAACATAAAAATAAAATAGATTAGCTGACTAATTTATAGTTTATACCTAAATTGGTAAACAAACTGACTTACACGCGATATGTGTTATATTTATTTGAACAAAATATAGATAAATTTTTACACCTAATATCAGATATTCTTTCCGTATGTAAAAATTTATCCTTATTGCTTGAGAAAGGCTTGATTTTTTTACAGCATATAAAGTGACTGGTTTTTTAAGGTAATTTGGTAACTTTGTTTATTGTTAATCAAGATCGCTTGATTCATTACAATCAACCGTGTATTTAATGAATAACTATTTTGAATAAATCATTACATTGATGCCAAAATTAGGCTTTACTGACGAAACGCTCTCTATGTAGTGATTTGCAACTATCGAAAATAAATAATTTGATATTCATCAATCGATTATTACAATCAGTACAGATTGTGCAAATCTACGCAAACCAGACGTTATTCTAATGACTTATATCGACGGGAGAAAGACGAAATGCAAGTTGCATTTTGGGATAAATCATATTTTACCATATTCTTGTATGGTTTGGGTCTTGTTTTCCTACGATTAAATTTTTATCAACACGACCTTGGCCTTTTTTTTTTAGTAGCACGGCAAAGTGGCTGCACTGTGCCTGATGGTAAGCACAGTGCAATCCAAAAACAACGGCGACTGCCGAGAGATACGTCATCCTTCGTCGGTCGTCGCTGTCATGCCGGCCTGCGTAAATGCCTCTTCAAGTTAGTAGTAGTACTTTCGCGTAGTTTTATCACTACACAAAAAAATGTCGTAACTAGGGTAAGATATGCATTTTATAAAATAAAATTGCTACTACTTTGTTTACGAGTTACAGAGGCTACTTGAAATTGCTTGTTATATAAGTACTTCCCAATTTTCAACGTTATAAATATTAGTTGTGAATTTTTGAAATAGTTTTTTTACTCTGGTTTAAAGTTGGGTTTTTCAAGTTACGACAATTCCGCATTCTTCCTTCGATATAACAGTGCCGAATTCGAAAATAATTATTCATTAAAATCAGAGTTAATTGGAAGAATGTGAATTTAACACGAGCAAGTACAGCTCGCCACAGACACTTTAATACTAGCGTTGTACGTTTATCGAGAATTCTCTTGGCGATGGTTGGATTCAACCTGAACACTTCTAACGATACGACTATAAATTTTATCGATAAATGATAAAACTATAACATCGATAAGTTGTAACTCTTTCTCTGGGGACGACTTTGTTTGCCAAGCAGGAAAAGTGGGCGACATTTCTTAGTATCATAGAGGGTAGAATTCGCTTCAGTGCGTGGCAGTATATATAACATAATCAATGATTTAAAGTCTCTAATGACGTATATACAAACGGTATAAATACGAGTTAAATAGCGCCTAACCTAGAATCTACCCGAATCAGAAAAAAATATTAACTCTTGCTTACAGCATTTGCGATATCAAGATATACCGGAGATTCCCCTCGCAGAGACAAACCACGCACATGACGCTTTGGATGCGTTCCCAAATCATATTAACAATCAATAGCATGATGTCTACTGCATGCTAGATGCTTTGGTAAAACAAATGTCTTTTCACATGAATTGTCGCCCAGTTTACTCTCGTCTAGATCTAGGGTTGGTCCATGAAAGTCGTGGTACAAAAAAAATATTAAGCCATCTCCTGCAACTTAATCGAAATTCTCTATTGCCATTCTCAACGTTGGTAACCCTAGCTACATTTCTATTGACACATAATTCATATCTTCTAATAACTATTTGTATGTAATTATCCTGAACTGACTACACATTTTAACAGCTACGTGAACATAGATTTATTTGGACAACAAACATCGCGATAATAATAACCGTAGAAAAAAAAAACACGAACAAAATAAAACTTACTTATTCAGGTATCATAGTCTTCGTCTATCTGTAGATCACCGGAATTCAAATGATCTATATCAACTGGATGCGTTTGTGGAATCGTTCGCACTTCTACTTTCTTCATCTCTTTCGGTTTCGAATTTTGTCTTTGAACGTGTTTTAACTTCTCATGTTTCTGTACGCCCATTATATTCGCCGCTGACGTGTCTAGTACTTTTATCTCCGGGTTCGCTATATTCTTCGTGAAGTCTATATTCAGGATCGGTGTTATCGGTGTCCTCGGAGTGACTGGCGTCCGCGGAGTGACTGGCCGGACGTCGAAAGTTTTTGGCACTGGAATTGTTAGCCTCGGAACGAGTTCCACGGGGGTCAATTTAGTGTAACTCGTCGACGGCTGAGGACTACCATACGATGGATTCACTGTTATCACACTCTTATGTTGGACTTCGTCTGTTAACGTCTCTTGGTAGAAATTAGCTGTTCGTACTGGTTTTTCTTCTGTTGCCTTTTTGGATAAATCTATAGCGATGTCGTTTGATACGATAGGATAGATTACATTATCAGGATTGAGGGCTTTGTTTGTGATATCAGTCTCAACGGAAACTGCCCTATTTAAATGGTCCCTCATTGGTGGCGTAGGGAGCGGTTGTTGGACCCTGAGATCGCAACTACTTGAACTATTCGAGTCTTCTCTAACTATCCTTCGCGGCGGTACGGCCATATCCGGAAACCTGCAATATTTGCAAATATTCAGTTATGTATACTGATATTATAGAAAGGTAAAGTTTGTGAGTTTGTAGGGGGTAATCTAAGAAACTACTGATCCGATTTGAAAAAATAATTTCAATTAAAATTAAATTAATGAATGAGTTATATCAAATTCTTTCAGCGTTGTATAGCTCACTTATCGAGGAAAGTTATGTGCCATACATCATCACGTTAAAACCAATAGAAGCGTAGCACCAATGAAGAATGTTTCAAAATCGTTTTTTTTTTCTTGAGAGCTTCCGCTGCGTGTTAGCGTTGCTCAATATAGCTATTCCACGTGGACGAAGTCGCGAGCAGAGGTTAGCACACTATAAGTATAAATAAATTAAATTGCAATGTCCAAAATTCTACTCCATGGAACGTAGCCATTCAAAAATTGACTGGAAGAGATTGCTATTATCAATAAGGCCGCTTTTGTACTCATCACATAATTTGAAATGTGTAATGATATACAATAAAGATTAAATAAATAGGATATTTTTAAAAATATCTGTTTTTTCTCTGACCTTATCTCTGAAAGACTTAAGCTATTTTGACGTAACTTTAACTGGCAGAAACAAGATTTTTTTTAGAATATCTAATTACGCTTCTCCACGGGGGCTAAGAAACAGTAATGACATAGTTGAATACCACAGCATATAATCACTGCACACACGTAACTCTATAAAACTTCGTAACTGAATAACGTTAAAATTGTTGTAACGGTTCAACAATAAAGACATATCCACAATGAAAAATAATTAACAGCACACGATTAATTAA
This sequence comes from Antheraea mylitta, assembly GCA_014332785.1. Classification (NCBI taxonomy): domain Eukaryota; kingdom Metazoa; phylum Arthropoda; class Insecta; order Lepidoptera; family Saturniidae; genus Antheraea; species Antheraea mylitta. The sequence continues at coordinate 9,386,263 of JACEII010000007.1, read as the reverse complement.
TATTAGTGATCATTCAGTGGTCGACGTTTGTCTATAAGTAATTAATTATCTAAATGTCAATATTATTATTTTTTTTTGCGATCTGACCACGCTATTCGTTTTACGGGCCATTCACAGCTTCACTGGACTAAGACGAGTATATTAGGCACTTTGTCGCTTGGCAACAAGCACAAGGGTACCAGTGTGACCGAACTTCGATTTGAGCTGTTGCCTTAGATGAAACAAGCAGACTTTGGCAGCATTTAACAAAGGGCGCTAGGTCATCGTCGCGTGCCGTGTAACACTAGCAAAACGAGTGGCCGACAAAACGATTGGAAACTTATGTTTATACAGATAGTGTTGCAAATGTTTTTGAGTGTTTCGTTAATAGTGCAAAGTTCGTATTTTGCGTCGCCACGCTTTAATTAATGCCACCAAACATACCGCGCTTGCGCCTAGTTGAAATTTTGTATTTAATAAAAATGAATATTTATGTAATAAAATAAATAAAACTTTAAAGAACTAATTTGTTTTTTTTTTTGCTATATCTTATACCATAACTGATTTTTGTATATATATATATATATATATATATATACATATATATAACTAATAAAAAACAATTTTGATGTTTCACATCTGCCAGGCGTCCCGTGACAGTTCAATTTTTTTATAGAGTTATCATCACTCATTTTTTTAATTAATTCTTCTAACGGTATGGGTTAGAATGAATACTTACGATCTATAGATAAATGTATCTAAGTATGTTTGTAAAGAGTATTTTAAAAGCATTTCATTTGAAAACGAAAATATGGTAATCTAGTTATAAAATTAACTGTATATATTATACAAATAAATGAACATTTGTATAATAAAAGGGATTTGAAAAACCATAAAACAAAATATTTAACCATTACAAGAAGGTAGTCCGGTGAAGCTGTTAAGACCTTGCTGGGTCAATTGCGTAGTCAGTTCGAAAAAATAACCGTTACAAGAAGATATGTAATTATTTTAGTAAAAGAATACTAGAGTATATTTTAGCCTCTATTCAGAAATTGTTAGTCAAGAAAATAACAAAGAATCAAAAATTAGATAACAACGCCATCTAGAGGTATTTATAAATAAGTAAAATCAAATTTTAGCTGCTCCTAATATTTTAGGTTACTTTTCAAGATCTTCAAATTTTGTAGATCATTTTCAATCTCACAGTATAAAACAATGTCGTCTGCCTCGTTTGACTGTCTATGTGTTCGCGTTAAACCCAAAAATTAATGAATCTTATCATGTGGATTTTACCAGTAGGTAGTGACATATAATTCGTCTTTTTTTTTGTATTATCTGGGCAGAATGTTCCGCCGGATACGCTGGTGTAAAATATGAAGACCATAAAAAAAAAACTAAAAATCTTATGAGCGGCAAAATTTAAATTTCATTCTAGAGGAACTGAAAATCTAAAAAAAAAATTAAACACGATAGGGATGGCGATCTGAGATCGATTAAGAACAAGTGATTTTTTGACATAAAAAACGATTCATTTTGTTGATTCTAAATATATAACCGATTCAGTAAATCGATTTCCAGCACTATAACACTATAACATCGTATGAAAATAATGTATAATTTAAAAAATAACTAAAGAAAGCTTATCAAAAAAGGAAAAGAATGAAGAGAACGAGTTTTGGATATCCGATTCTGTAAGCCTCGATTTTTTTCATGGATCGATTTCACACACCACGATTCGAATTGATTTAAACATCTTTTTTATGCGAAAAATCGCGATACCTAAAGCATGTTATATAAACGATTAAAACGTGGATTTAAACGGAAAATTAAAATAGATTTAGCACATTTTGAAATGTAACGCATGATCAATAATTTACTTCGAAATATATATCAGAGAAATGAAAATATTGTGACAACACGGCCTAAATGCTGAAACGACAATAAGATAATGATAAATAATTCTCAAATCTAAAGACAAGGAGCAGAGGAGATGCAAATTCATTATTTAGGATACCTAGCGAATTAAATCAACCGTCGGGGGCTGTCTCTGCCTACCCTTTTAGTGGGCGGGCGAGGTAACTGCTCAGTGCGTTTTGCACTCTTCAGTGGTATCCATCGCGGTCCGTTAAAACGGACCTGGCCTTGTGGTGCTGCTTTCAGCTGTGGATTCAGTGGGGCGCGGCACTCTCGGTATCCTCTTCTTAATCCAAGAGGTCGGGTGACCGCGTCTCTTGTGTCCATGGTGACTGTTACGGGCCACTTGCGCGGCCGGGTTTCTGCTGACGGGCCTGGTCACCTGAGGTGAGGAGCGTCCTCAGGAACGCCAGACATGTTTTGGTGGCTTCATCTTCCGTTTTCCCCGTTTGTCTTGCGGCTTCTTTTAAAAGCGAGGTGATCTCCCTCGCGGCTTCTTCCCCTTGCGTGGATCTCGCTGGTAGGGTGGGTTTCTTCTTCCTCTTCTTGGCAGCTGCTCCTCGAGGTGGTGGATCGTTAGCGGGAGTCATTAGGCTTCCTACGGCCGCCTCCTCGACCATCACTGGGGCCGAGCGGGCTTCGGTACTGCGCACGGGCGACGGTTCCGGCACGGCGGTTTCGCATCTCCCGTTTGAACACGGGGCACAGCGTCGTACTGTTCGCGGGGTGGGCGCCCCCGCAATTCGCGCAGGTGGCTGGTTCCTCCCTGGGACGCTCACAGTGCCACGCGGGGCGGGCGTTCGTTGCATGTCAGAGCGTTGCCGTCAACTGTTGAAAGTGCTGAACCCAGTTGGGCAGCGACTCCACAACAATCGGTGGATATCGCGGTCCTTGTCTCGGTCCGGGCATCTCTGATTGGCTATTGGCCGCTGAGGCGGCTGTCGCACGGTATAGCCGCGATAGGGTTCCGCAGTCGAGGTGTCTTCGGAGGTGGCTCGATCGTAGGTGGCGCTGTGATCGCCGCGTAGGAGGGCTGCTCGCTCGTAGCAACCCTTCGCGGCACCGGCGCGGGTGCAGGCTCGCTCGGGGTAGCCGGGGGCGCTGCCGGTGTGGGCGTCAGTTGTTGTTGCGGAGTCTCAGGCGTATTGGGCTTGAGCTTCTTGTGGCCCTCGGAGTCCGGGGAGGTGCGCTTGCGACGTAGCGCTCTCCCGATTGGACTCGACGAGAGCCACGGTGTCGGGATTTCCGGTGGCTGCATGCACCCGCTGATAGCGAGCTGCAGGGCGGCGAAGTCTTCGGGCAAGGGCTTCTTCTTCTCGATCTCCGCTTCTTGAACCCTCAAGTACAAGGCCATCCATCGCACCATCCCCTCCGACAGGTCCTCGGTTCCAATGAACCGGGCGAGAGTGATTAAATCACACTCGTAAACCTCGAGCGGAGTAGGAGGGTCGACGAGCGGCCGCACCTACGGGTCGCGGGGCGGGGATCGCGACGGCACACTAGATGTGCGGAGTCCGTGTAGAGTTGCGGGGGTCGTCGGTCGAGCTTCGGCGAGGTCCGTAGGCGTGCAGGTCGGTCGTCGTGATGACGTAGAAGTAGCGTCAGTTTGGCCCTGAGAAGGGCCTTTGGGTCGTCGGCTCGACGTTGACGACGGAGCCGACGAAGAAGCGCTGGAAGGGCGCATCGTCGCGTAGGTCGGAGTAGGCGGCACTCTCGGACGACCTCGTACGCGTGTGACGACGGAGCGAATCCGAATTAAATCAATGTCGGACCGTCGGTCGTATGTCGTAAAGATAACGATCAAAAGAAACCGCGAGCTATCTCGACTCTGGCGCCATCTCTTTACAATAAAAATAAACATTATTAATGAACGTTCAAATAAATGCAAGCGTAAGAGAGCTGAAAATTAGATTCAATTTTAATTAAACATATCTTCTACCTGGTGGTTTATATTGTTACAATTATTAATTATCGTTAGATTGTAGGTCTTAATTAACTGGAGTTGTCGTTGCAATAAACGGCGTGATACGTGACATTAACAAGTGAACCATGATTTTTTTTCTAATGTTGTTGTTTTCGCAAAAGGATCATTTGGAATTGGCAAAGAAACTGAAAGAGGACTGATCGCAATTTGATACGATTCAGTACTCACTCCTTTAACGTGTTACATGAGAGTAATGTTAAGTCACCAAGATTTGTTAGTCCTGATATAGCTATATACAAGTCAGAGTGAAAGTTGTGGTAATTTGAAAAAGATTAAGATGCAGGAGTCGTCGTAATCAGAGTCCGTTGAATGTCTTAAGATTAGCAATCACATGCTTGAAAAGATTATTGAACGATTTGATTATAGACTCCTTTTGCAAAAGGAGTGAAACATGATACGCTCCAATGTAGTATACCAAGAAAGCATTCACTAGCCATTTTTAATCTACATTTCTACATAATCTACATTTGTAAAAATATTAGTAATTTAGCAACTTACCTTGAAGAATTTGGTGAACTCTCTGCACTCATCATTTCTTTCTCCTCTGCCACGGACACATCTGGAATATTCTTCACCTGGAATTAAATAATGATTAAATATTTTACTTATTTATAATTACTACAGTACGCCCGATGATAAATTAACATCATCGCAAGGATAATCTATACTAAAATTATAAAGAGGTAAACTTTGTGACATTATAGGGGGTAATCTCAGGAACTACTGATTCGATTTGAAAAATTCTTTCAAAGATTATATAGCTCATTTACCGAGAAAGGTTCAAAACATGATCTATCATTTTGACATGTGGGTCTTAAAAAAACAGCTGCGGGGTTAAGCAGTAAAAGCGTAAGAAACAAACAAACTTAGTAAATTTATGATACATCTATTCTATAGATATAATAAAGATGTAAATGTAACGTGTCTGTACGTTTTAGATATTTGTGAAAAAAAATGTGTCTTGGAATAAGTAGTAAAATATCTGTATGCCTGTATGAACACACATCACTGCTAAAGTACTACGTTCACGATAAAACCTCACCAAGATAATCATAAAGCATCTCCTCGAGTAACATTTAGTTTTGGTTTCAATAAAATCATTTCACTCTATCAAAAGTAATTTTAATTTTAATGACGACGCGATTTAAATACGAGGGAAAAGTAGATAAGTAAATGGGCTTAGATGTGTTGTGTTGTGATGTAGTCACTGTTTTGTAAAATCAAAATCTAACATACTTTATTCAGTTTAGGCTCTAATAAGGCGCTTATGAACGTCAAAAACTACCACCGGTTCGGAAAACAACCCAGCCATCGAGAAAAACCGGCAAGAAACTCGATCGGGTACATTTTTTTTTACATATAATGCCAATATATCATACAATAGCTTATAGTGGATGCACAGAGAGGTTCCACGTTACACCTACATTAGGTTCCACGTGGATGGAGTCGTGAGCACAGCTAGGCTGTAATATATAACTGAAATACAGTGTCCCGAGATTGTTTTTTTTTCCAAACTGACTACTCTATCGACTTAGCAAGATCTTAACAGCTTCACCGGACAACTAAGGCGAGCGCTTAAGGCACTCAACTGATTTTATTATGACAACTAGCTTAAGGGTGCCCGGCACACTTCGGCTTGGGCTGTTGCTTGACTGACGCAATTCGTGACCTAACTGAGAGACCCGAAATGGGTCTTTCGAATTTATATGAGATTTAAGTGTAGCACACTTACCAGGTCCCGTAAGAAGTCAAATCTAGACTCGGCCAATATGCACTGTTTGACGTGCGACGGGCTCAGCGTCTTTGCGTTCCTCGTTAGGGTCACCTGCATCGCCTTGCTCAGAAGTGACTCCACGAATAATTCCAAGGTACGGGTTGTTGTCCAAAAGAGATTCAGTTAAGGAATTCAAATATTTCGTTTGATTTTTGACGGCGTCTTGGAAAGTCACGTAGTGGATTTTATATTTTATTTATAATCGTGTGTTATTTGATTATATATTTTGTAATATCAAAAGGAAAAGAAAACAATTTTGAAACATTGTGAATTGGTACTACGCTTAATTTAGGTTCTAAGCTAATTTAAAAAAAAATCACATATACTCTGGGTATATGTTTGTGTGAGTCCGTGGTTAGTTTGGATTCACAACTGAAAGCGGTAGTTGTGGCTGCAATCGTGTACCAGTTTTAAAAAAAATTTTTCGCCTTTAAAAATAGTATTGAAACCAGTGATAACCAATTTAGTGCAGACGAAGTTGCACGGGTCAGCTAGTTATGATATATAGTTAATTATGTTACCAATACTCGACCAGAGGCCAAAATTAATTCATTATTTTTGAAGCTTTAATAATTCTGTCCAAGACTGTACCTACTTCTACAAAAATTGTATATAAAACTGGGCTGAGCGGGGTTTCTAGCGAGATGTTAGTCTGTCGTGTAGTGGATTTTATATTTTGTCCATAATTCTGTGCGGTTTGACTCTATACATAACTAATGTCTGCTCGCGACTTCGTCCGCGTGGAAAAATTACTGTGGGCTAACGTTAACACGCAGCGGAAGCTCTCAAGAGAAAAAAAAAATTGAAACATTCTTGATTAGTGCTCCGCTCCTATTGGTCGTAGCGTGATGATATATGATGAGCCTATAACCTTCCACGATAAATAAGCTACATAACACTGAAATATTTTTTTCCATCGGACCAGTAGTTCCTGAGATTACCCCCTACAACGTAACAAACTCATAAACTTTACCTCTTTATAATATTAGTATAGATATTATTGATGGTGTTTTATGCAATATAGTTCACTTATTGCGCACAAATGAAGTGGGTAAAAGATAATACCACCGAACATAAAAATAATTTACGGGCATTTGGTTTGCTAGCGTTGGCTAAACCTTATAATGCAAATTTATACCGAAGAGTTTGTTCGCTTCAAAGCGCTAATCTCAGGAACTACTGGTCCGATTTGAGGAATTATTTCATGGTTATATAGCTCATTTATCGAGGAAGTCTATAGGCTCATATATCACGTTAAACCAATGGGAGCGGATTTTTTTAAATAAGTTTTTTTTATGTTAGCTCAAAGTAAATATTCCACGCGGACGAAATTGTAGTGTACTGGCCTTCAATAAATTTGTATAATCTCGATGGCCATGCTTGTGAAAAAGAAATGAACGTCGTGTGTGTTGGCGTCTCTTCTAAATAAATTATTAAAAGATATTTGTGAGTATAAATATTACAGAAATCACGAACAGAAGCTAGTAATATATACTATGAATAACCAGTAACAAACATTTTTATCTTATAAATATTACTCAGCACATTTCAATGAATACATAACAAAATAATACAGATTATAAAAATAAAAAAAAAATGTTATTTGTATGACGTATAGCTTCCTTGATTTTGATGAACTGTCAATGTCGAGGCACCCAAATAATGGATCTAAATTGCACATTAGGTACATACGTGTTAAACCTAGACGGGTCGTTAATCAAAATAAAAATGGACATCAAAAAACTCACAACACCAAACAACAATTTAAATTAGGTATAATGCAAATAGAGTTTACGAATATATGCATACATTATTTTGTACAGTGATAACGTGTTACGATGAAACTATGTATGACACATAACTATAAATAAATACAAACAAAATCTGTGTTCAATATATTTATCAGCGAAGTCCTCATTGTGTATCATACATTATATCTTGGGTGATAAACAGAGGCCAAAATGTTAAACTCACCTTCGACCTATATTTGCTTATATGCATATACAAATCAAATTTCTTTTATTTATAGTGCATAATCGACCTCTTCGCTGTGTATATTTAAATAAAAAACAAGTGTGTCGTGAAGACACACGATAGATATGAAACTTTTATATCACCGGGAACCAATTAAAAGAATACGACATAAAGCCAACATCACGCGATACACGCCACGCGGACACATGTCCATGTACCTACAGACCGCCCCCGACGTTACTTAACTTCCGATGATCGAACAAGAACCGATGCTCTCAACACTCTACACGACAGTGTTTACAACCACCACTTTTGGACACACAAGAAAGATGCCGACAAGAATTCAAATTTTCAGTAAAAAAAAATTGCAAAGCAGAACAAACTACGAGAAATTTTAAATCGAATTGCCATAGTCTTATGCCACAAAAGAATTGAGTTTTCATTACGTAGATATGTTATAGATAGCAGATATCCGCGACTTCGTCGGCGTTCTTTATTAGTTTAACAATACCGAGAAGAAAACGAAAAGAAAATGAAAGCAAAATAGAAAAAAATTTGATGATGCCGAAATGAACTTTTCACTTTTCTTTCATAGGGTTTAAGTCTCGCCGTCATTCAAATTGCAATACGTTTTGATAGAGTGGGCCAATTTTACTGTAATAAAGATTAACGCTGTAATTAAAAAAAAAAAAAGTTAAATATGTATTAAATACTAGCTTTAAAATGGTTTCGTACTAAATGTTCCGCGCTCGCCCGAGGCAAGTTCGCGTTATTCTTTTTCGCAAATCTAACCTAACCTAACCAAAGCAAGACAAAAGAACAAGATGGCGAATACTCAGCGAGCGCGGTACATTTAAAACGTTAACCTTTTTAAAGCAAATATTCAATACGTATTTAACTTTTTTGTAATAATACCGATAGAATAACCGTAATTATATGTAAACTACAATAAAATCTGTCCTTATCTACTGAACAAGTAGTGTATTAAAAGTAGTAATAATAATGATATTATAACATTGAGTATAGTACTAAAATCCGTTCAACAACTTCAGAGTTTGGCCCACACAAACAGACACTTCAATCTCGTTTGTATGCATTTCAATAAAAAATACAAAAACAAATAAAACTATAAAACCTACAAGATATACGCTCGTGAATCAGAAGAGAGAAATTAACAAACTAGTTCATTTAATAAATAGAATATGTATTTACATATTTACCTATATGCGCACATTACGTAATACACGCTGTCCATCTTTTTTTTTTTAATTCGAAATGACTACGCTATTTACCCAGCAAGGTCTTAACAGCTTCACCGGACTACCGACTTCTTACATTCACTGACTAAGTTTTGTCTTAAAGAATACAAACTAGATCCAAATGAGAGTGGTAGAATTGTTAAATTACTATTCAATATATATTATGATATAAAAACATATAAACAAGAATTCTAATAAATGAATTAAAAAAAAATTCATACCAGGAAAATCATAAACATATTTAATAATACTAAGCAAAAAAAAACTAAGATATTACACATAAGACTTGTAAATGAATTTATATAGTGTGTAATATGCACATATTTACACAAATGCTTGCTATATCCATGACCACTCTCTCAATAAATGTTAATTGTATAAACAAGTGTTTCTTTTACTGTATATGAAGAAACTGTATTACATACTTTCTGGTAATATCTTGTAATATATTTGTAACTATGAATTCCTTAATGGTTATATTATTCCGAAACAATATCAAAAAACTTCTTTAACACAATAACCTTTTTGTTAATTGCCAGGATATAGAAATAATTGGAATATTTTTATTGTTGATGTAATTTTTTTTTGTTATAGCCAAATTTTAATTACAATTAATTGTAATCAAACAATAGGTAGCAGAATTCAGCTTACAAAAGATGGCTTCAGTTATCCCTAATACCAACAAATTAAATTGTATAATAGCCCTTCTTACAGATTGTATTTTAAGCATGTAAGTTAAAACCAATTATGGCAACACCATTTAGAAGAACATACTGGTTATATTGAATCAGAACAAAGGTCCATACTGAATGCTGTATCTTGAAAATATCAATATCACCAGTTGTTACAACTAAGGATGAGTAGTCCCTTTGATGATTTATAACAGATTTTAACTGTATTTTATATATTAACAATGTTAAACACAGTATTAGAGTTTTTGGTGGGATCTTAATCTGTCATGTAGTGGTTTTACATTTTATTCATAATCTTGTGTTATTTGACTCTACATTTTTTTAATAGTGGTGGTGTATTACATGATATAGTTCAATTACTATGCACAAGTATGGGAAATAATACTGTGGAGCATGGACTCTGAGATACTACAATAGCTCCATGGAAAATTCTAATAAGAGGGCCAAAATACTGTTAGCACACTGAAAATATCACATGAAACTGTACTATTATATATGAAATATTACCTACTCAAGAATGGCAGTAATAATCTAGAAGATTGGTTGCCAAAAAAAAAATAAAACCCAACACAGTAATGGCTCTTTTAAAGTTCACAGATTATCAACGAACAAATCCAATTGGAATTGATTAAAAATAAAAGTATGTAAATATGTTCAAAAATAGAAGCTCATTTATCAGTAGACCATATTAACACAAATAACTATATACCTAAACAACAACAGATAATAATATACATTCTTTAAAAAAAAACTTGATTATATAAACATTACCAGAAGTTGTTTTTGTTTTTATCTATATGGATATATCTTTTAATAGAGTTGTAATAAATTTAATAGTGGGTATAAAAAACCATAGCATCTTACGAGGAACATCAACAATCACCGTAAAATACGTAAATTACAATAATATTAAACAGAGTTGTATAAACTGAACTTTAGTATTAAAAAGGATATAAATTATGATTGGCACGGCTTGGGCTACTTTCCCCACTTCTTCATCTGTCTGCATAATCTTCTTGATTCGCCCCTATAAACAATGTCATGATATCACCAATCTCAAAAAATATTTTATAAAAACAATACACATTTTTTTCAGTTTCCAAAGGGTTTTTGTTCACTTTTCAACTTACTGCTGGAAATCTTGCATTGTATTTTCTCTTTTTGGACGGCATTATGGCAATCCATTCACTGTAACTCCAATAAAATTATAAAATTTGTTCACTTTTCCATCAGAACTTAACACTTCTCGCGCATTTTTGAGGTTATAAAAGAGAAACATTCGCAGCCTACTTCATTTATATACGAAACTGACAGTTCGTTACGTTTTTTTATAAAACCGTTAAAACAATATTATTCCCAAAAAAATAAATATCTAGTAAATAAAAATAATATATAGTAATAAATACTCTGAAAATAAATAACTGTAAAATGTATTTCAATTAGGTATGTATTTATGAACAATAAAATATTTATTCAAATATTTAACGTTTTATATAAAATCTAAATTAATACAATTTACACATATTTATTTATATACTAGCTGTGCCCGTGACTTTATATCCGTGGAATTTTATGTGAAAAAACGTGATTAAATGGTCATTTGAATGTATTTCGTCCACTTATTTATTTATTTTTCTCTTGTACTTACGCCGCGTCGTTATTAATGTGTGGCGTGCTGGCTATAAAATTTGTCTCTGGCCTTTTAGAAAAACAGCGACATATTCGATGTCATAACGGTGAGATCTTTCATTTACTGAACGCGCTGTAGAAATAACTCGCAGCCAATCAACTAGCAGCTTATAAACGATTAAATAGACTAACCTGAACCATCATCCGTCTACAACATGGACTCAACAGCAATGCAATTGGCTTCGCTTAAAGAAATGGTGCAGCAACTTACTTATGAAGTGGCATCATTAAAAAGCCAAAAGCACTGTGTATTCCGTAGCCGTTCTGTTTCGACCAGCAGAAGACGAAACCATTCACCTGCACTCCGGTGTTGGTATCACGATAAATTCGATAAAAAAGCGAAAAAATGTATTGCTCCTTGCGAGTGGACTGAAGAAAAACCCAAGCAGCAATCAGTAACGGCGGGCATTGATTGCTGTTCATTAGAAAATAATAACCGTCGCTTATTTGTTACTGGCAGGATCACAAAGCACCGGTTCCTTGTCAATACGGGGTCTGATTTATGCTGTTTCCCTTATAGCTGGTTACGAGAAAAAAGATGCCCCTCTAACTGGGAGCTCAGTGCCCCTAACGGCAGCTCAATTAGAACTTTTGGCACCGTCACTCTCCGACTCGACTTGGGACTACGCCGTGACTTCAGTTGGGAATTTGTAGTCGCAGATGTCAGTACTGCCATTATTGGCGAAGACTTCTTGGCATATTACCTCCTTTTGCCAAACTGTCACAACAAGAGGATAGAGGATGGTAAGACTGGTCTGTCAGCAAACGCTTTCACAGCCGTTATTGAGCATTCTAGCGTTAAGGCAATAGGTCCCTCGGATTCTGCATTTGCACAAGTGCTTGCCGAATTCTCAGACATTTTCCGACCTCCCGGTCTTCCTCGCTTTCATAAGCACAACACAGTTCACCATATCCGAACTACAGATGGGCCTATCATATCGACCTCGTCGGTTAGCTCCTCAGAAACTTACTGCTGCCAAGAGCGAATTTGCGGCATTGCCCGCCCGTCTCAAAGTGCTTGGTCCTCTCCGCTTCATATGACGGTCAAGAAAGATTTATTTTGGCGTCCTTGCGGCGATTATCGTGCATTAAACGCGCGAACCATACCTGACCGTTATCCTGTCCGACATATGAACGATTTCAGCCACAATCTAACAGGTTCGAAAAATTTTAGTACCATCGACCTTGTAAAGGCGTACCATCAGATACCGGTATACCACGCGGATATCCCGAAGACCGCCATTGTTACACCATTTGGCCTCATCGAGTTCCCCTATATGACCTTTGGTTTACGCAATGCTGGACAAACGTTCCAAAGATTCATTGATGAGGTCACACAGGGATTGGATTTCGTTTTCCCTTACGTGGACGATATCCTCGTATTTTCTGAAAACGAATCTCTGCACAAAGACCATCTCAGAATCTTGTTCAAACGCCTACAAGATTATGGCGTCATAGTGAACGCATCAAAGTGTGTGTTTGGTGCCCAACAAGAAGTTTTTCTGGGTTACACCATTAACTCGGAAGGAACTCGCCCCCCTCAGGATCGAGTACAAGCTTTACTGAATTATTTACCGCCTAAAACTATCCAAGGTGTACGACGTTTTCTCGGTATGTTAAATTTTTATCGCCGCTTCAAACCTCATGCTGCACAGTTTTAAGCACCACTTATTGATGCTGTAGTCGCCACCAACAGTAAAGGCGCAAAATTATTTTTATGGACGCCCAAGCTGTTGGAGCATTTTGAAGCCTGTAAAACTAGTCTTTCAATGGCAACTTTACTACAACATCCAATTAACGGTGCACCTCTCGGTCTATTCACAGATGCTTCCAGCATTCACGAGGGATCGTGTTTGCAGCAACAAGTCAATGGTCAATGGTATCCTTTAGCTTTTTTCTGTAAAAAATTGACTTCCAAACAATCACAGCGGCCTGCTTATTACCGAGAGTTATTAGCAATATACGAAAGTGTACAACATTTTCGTTATATTTTAGAAGTTAGCAATGCAACCATTTTCACTGACCACAAACCTCTGTTATACGCTTTTGTATAAAGACGAGAGAAGCTTCCTCCTGAACAGCTGAACCAATTATCTTTCATCAGTCAATTCACAACTGACATTCAGTACATTAAAGGTTCTGAAAACCTTATTGCTGATGCCATGTTACGAATTGAGACAATTTCATTAGAGCAAGAATATGAAACCTTAGCACGTTCTCAAGGCACTGATAAAGAACTTCAAAATTTGTTGAAAAACGGTTCAAGCCTTAAACTCACCAAAATTAATATTCCTGGTATTGGCGTTTCTCTATTTTGTGATGTTTCCACAGATAGGCCGCGTCCGTATGTGACTCCAGAACTGCGGCGGGTTGTCTTCAATAAGCTGCATAATTTGAGCCATCCCGGCGTACGAGCTACCACCCGCCTTGTCACCGAGCGGTATGTTTAGCCGTCCGTTAATAAGAAATTTAGCGAGTGGACGCTAGTGTCCTGCCTGCCAACGCAGTAAAGTATCCAGGCATAATACCGCTCCCCTCAGTGATTTTAAAACTCCATCTGGTCAATTCCTCCATGTCCATATGGACATCATAGGACCACTGCCTGTTTGCGATGGTTATCGCTATTGCTTAACAGCAATAGACAGGTTAACGAGGTGGCCAGAAGTTTGGCCAATGCGTTCTATAACCGCAGAAGAAGTGGTAGAGACTTTTACTAGAGAATGGATCTCTAGATTTGGCATACCACTCTGTATCACGACCGACAAGGGTACTCGATTTGAGTCTGACTTATTCCGCAAACTCTTCATCACTTTTGCCACTACACGACGAAGGACAACCGCATATCACCCACAGGCAAATGGTATGATAGAGCGCGTACATAGGCAACTTAAGGCCTCTTTAATGTGCCATGAACAGTCCTGGTTGAACGCTCTGCCATTTGTACTTCTAGGCATGCGCTCTGCTTTTAAAGAGGACCTCAAGTGTACAGCCGCTGAGCTCATGTACGGTGAAACATTGCGACTCCCAGGAGAACTACTTGTTGCACCACAGAACTCTAGTATCAGTGAAGATCCAGCTGATTTGGTCGTTAGGATGCGTAAATATATGTTGAACATTCGACCAGTACCGGCATCTCGCCATGGTAACCAGAAGTCGTTCTTATTCAAGGACATATCAACAGCTACGCGTGTATACTTGGGTGATGACGCTGTTCGACGCCCTCTTCAGCCGCCTTATACTGGACCTTATCAGGTTCTTGAACGGTCAAGTGACGGCTAACGCTTACTTTGGACATCAAGGGTAAGAAAGAGGTAGTCAATATCGATCGCGTAAAACCTGCTTTATTCTCGGAAGTTACTCCTCAACCCTTATTTCCACCACCTTCACCAGTCACATCCGTTCCTCCTATCCTCAAGCCACCTATAGACAATTTATTACTCTCACCCTACGTTACTCGATCTGGACGTCGTATTAAATTTAAACCGATGCTAGATTTGTAAAGAACCTTTCTGTATACAGTTGCATTATTGCCATTGTAACTAATTTATGTGTATTTTAATTTATTTTTTTTAAGACTGTTGTAACTTGATGTTTTATATTATCAATTCGTTGTAATTCTAAGTCTTTATTTCTGTATGCTTTACTTTTTTATACTTAATGTAAATATGTGTATAATACTATGCTTTGTAAATGTTTATATCCTTGGCTTTCTTTACTCCGTAGGGGGGTGGTGTAGCGTGCTGGCCATTCAAATTGACTCTGGCCTTTTAGAAAAACAGCGACATATTCGATGTCATATATATACAAATTTTTTCTCGACAAAAGAAGTGGATATTAAAAGTTTTGTTTGCAAAGTCAGTGTTTGATTTTATCATAATATCACATTGAACACGCCCCAAATAGAAAGACAATCAAGACAGTTATTCTCGCAGATATTATTTATGATTTTCTTGGTATGTGTTAGCGACGCGGCGAAGAAACAAGAATGTGTTGGTGCGCGCGTCACGCATCGGTCTGGCACCGCGTACCGTGCTGTGAGGACAATTTGAATGTAGTCATTTTTAGGAACTTTAATTAGTGTTTTCTCTAGTAATTAGTTGAGATATCGTTGTAATTTAATTGTATTAATTGTTTTTATATTAATAGGCATGTGTAGGCACAAAAATTAGGGTAAAATATAAATATTTGCATAAGTAACTATTTGTAAATCGTAATTTGTAACTTCTCGCAAATTGTCAAAATTGGAATTAATTTTGTACAAATCATGTTTAGAATAGCATATTATCGAACAAAATCACGAATTTCCATAATTAAATTACCCAGAAGGGCCTAAAAAGGCCAAAGTAAAAATTGGAAAAATCGAAAACTGTTGTAAAATCACATGTTTTTGTTGAATATCTTTTCAGTCGTTCTAGATTTAGTTTAGACAATTATTGCATTATATAGAGCTTTTAGAGACGAATTTAACAATGTCACACACTTTTTGGTGTAAATTGTAGTTAGAAAGATATTTCAAGAAATGTACCAATTTTATAGTAAAAATGAGAATCGTAATGTTTAAAAATTGTAAATTTTGTCGCGGTTCTCATTACGGTATAGCCTCCGACTACTTAAGCTCACCAGGGGCCGGTGCAAATCGTGCTCAGGTGTGCCACAAGGCTCAATACTCGCGCCCACCCTCTTCAACCTGTTCATCAGCGACCTACCTAAGCTCCCGGGAGTCGAGGTAGGTTGTTATGCTGATGATACAGTTATCTACGCCTCTGGCTGGCGGCCGAATGTCCTTAGGAATCGCATCGAAAAAGCCGTTAGCACGCTCGGTGACTGGTTTCTTCGATGGCGTATAGGTATTAACCCCGATAAGAGTGCCGCGATAGTCTTCGATCCTAGATATCGCGATAACAAGTTAAAGCCCATAAGGCTATACGATTCTGAGATACCTTGGACCACCGAGGTCAAGTATCTCGGCGTCACTTTAGACCGTCATTTAACGTTCGATCCTCATATTAAGAGAGTGCGAGACAAAGCCGCTATGGTCTTGGGTCGCCTCCATTATTTACTCTGTCAGAAGAACAAACTGTCCCTCAGACATAAGCTCACAATATATAAAGTCTGTATTCGTCCGGTAATGACGTATAGTTGTCCGGTTTTCGCCCACGCGAAGAATCTAGATACGCTTCAGTTTTTGCAGACCCGGGCTCTGCGTAAAATCACCGGTGCTCCTTGGTTTGTCCGGAAGGCGGATCTCCACAGGGACCTGGAGATGCCGTCTATCTGGGCGTATATAAAATCACTTACAAATAGCTATTTCGAGCGAGCCGCGGTTCATCCCAGTCCGTTAGTGGTATCCGCCGCGAATTACGAACCCGTGCTCAACGCTGGGCGTTATAAAAGACGTCCGCGACACATTTTCACCGACCCTCCCGACGATATCACGTCAGCGAACGATCAGTACCAGCCTGTCTCTCGTAACAGAGCGTGCTCACGCCCACGCCCGCGTAACCACAGATCACGCCGCCGCGGTCTGGGGGTTAATTTCGCTCCCGCACACCCGATTAGGCCTCCCACGGCAGCGGCTCAAGCCTAGGTTCGATCCCTCGGTAGGGAGCCCTTGAGTGCGTTGCTTGCGCGATACGGTGACACACCCACACATCACTGCTACAACACTACACGATCACCTCCACACACGTGCACGCCTACACGCTACACATCTTGGTGGAAGGGTTATTTTTGTTAAATTTTTTTCCCTTATCGAACTGAAAAACTCTAAATTTTTCGGACAAAAATATATGGAGGAGTTGTTGAGGCGGATATGCTTGGTACTCATATACGTTTCAACAATTCAAACATATATGAATAGTTAGCTAGGTTAGCTAAGATAGTTCGCGATTTTGTATGCAACAGGCAACAGCCAAGCCGAGGTGTGCCGTGCACCCTTGAGCTGGTTGCCAATATAAAATCGGCTGAGTGCCTTAAGCGCTCGCCTTAGTAGTCCGGTGAAGCTGTTAAGACCTTGCTAGGTCAATAGCGTAGTCAGTTCGAAAAAAAAAAAAGTACAAATCGTGGCAGGTTCATAGCAATCAGACCATCTATACGAACAGGAAGTGAATCGTAACGTCAAGAGCACAGAATAATATTACTCCTAGCGGAGGTCAAGAGTCTTCGAGTTTCTGCGGAATTCTTCGGGTTCATCGAGTTCATCGTGGTTCATCGAGTCATCGTGCATCCTTCATCGAGTATCGCCGTACATCGTGTCTTCGCTCGTCGGGTAGTCACGTCACGCCACTTCGCTCTTCGAGTCTACGCTGCGCATCGAAGTGCTGCCCCTCAGGCAGAATAATCACGAGGTGCTGCCCCTCAGGCAGAATAATCACGAGGTGCTGCCCCTCTTCAGGCAGATTAGGGTCACGGTTCTGATTGTTTTGGTCCTGCATAGTGTCTGCGACCTGTACCCGTTTACAAAGAGCGCTGTAACGCGAGTGTAAATTAAGTATAGTGTTAAGGACAGTTGTAAGTACTGTTGTGAGTGTAAATAAATTCCCCTTTGTGCGAAACGTGCAGTTTAGCATTGCCCGCCAGCGTCCCGGATCCTTCCTCTCTACCCCTCACCTTATCCCTCTCCTTGTTTTCCTACCCCTCCTAACCCTAGCTCGACTGGGCCCGGTTGGGGGTGCCATGGGCTTCGTCCCTTACAGTATGATTTTAACGTAAACGTTAGCAATAACACGTGTACATACAAACAGACAGACAGATAGGCAGATATTTCTAAAACTAACTGTAAAGTATTTTATTATTTATTTCGAGATACCTGCAACAATTTTTTTCACGAAAATCGAAACAGTACATGCGCGTTAGATTTAAATTCTTATTATATGTAGATTTCATTTGAAATACAAGGATAGTCCATAACATGCGTTTTTGAACAATGAACTCTTTATAAGTAGAATCGTAATTATACATTTTTACGACGTATTACTGGCTAAAATAAATAACATATGAAATGAAAAAGCAAAAAAAAAACTAACATATATTATCTAAGATTCTTATTTTCTGTTTATCTTAAATAACTTAAATAAATTTGTTTATATTGGCTGAGACCATTTGTCAATATGTCTTGATTTGAGATATTTAATATATATATATAGTGTAAAAACAAAACAAAAGAGGTATTTTTTATTGTACAACATGCCTATTGTGTTTATTTTGAATGTTGGGCAAAGATAGGCTTTGTTGTCGGAATTCGAAGCTTGATATATATATAATTTTCTAGTAGACTATCTACTATCTAAAAAGCTTTTAATTATAATATCGTTGTTATTAGGTATTTAAAATGTCATAGCTGCGGACTTAAACAACACGTATCCAGTATTGAGTAAGCCAGTGGCATTGGTAATTTAAAAAAGAAGAAATAAAATGGCGTCGTTATCGAGGTGTGTGGATGTATATTTCTAAAAGTTATTATTTTCATAGAATATTGCTCTTATTTAAGTTAATATCTATTTAATTTTTATAAACGAAGTGATGATTTTTTTTTGTGTATAAGCATTATTATTCTAAACTTTTTACGTGTAGAATTAATTTTGAAATTATAGTTGTAAACATTGAAAGGTTTTTGGTTACAATTTGATACAAATCTTTCACAGCTTACTGCCTGCTCCTACACAACAAGTTTGGGACAGAGATGATGAATTGAAAGCTAAACGAGTGGGAAGCGCGCTGGTGGTGTCACAGACCAGCGTCCCACCATACGGACAGAGGAAAGGATGGGTTCCGCGAGCAGAAGAAGATTTTGGAGGTAACTTTGCTTAGGATAGCTGTGGAGTCATTGGCAGAAAGTTTATATTATAGAGCTCCACGAAACATTGTTAAATGATTGAGGGCTAATACTGAGTTATTAGTTTAAGTTATAGAGGGTGTTCTTTTTATATCATAAAGGAGGCAAAAGAACATGCGGGTCATCTGTTAAGCGACCACCGCCGTCCAGAGACACTAGCAACCCCAGAGGAGTCGCAAGTGCGTTGCCAGCCTGTGTTTGGGGGAATTGAGAGAAAGGGGAAGGGAGAGGAGGGGAGATGGATCTCCAGCGCTCTCACTGACCGAACGAAACGCAACAATGCAAGCACTATTACTTCACGTCGGTTTTCTGTGAGAGGGTGGTGCTACCCCGGATGAGCTGTCCCATTCAAGCTGAAACCAATATTAGCTTCAGCATGGCTTTACCACAGAAAAGTGTATTTTAAGTAATAGAGATTTTGGGCCCTGGGGGGATGGGAGCAGTTAATATTTTTTTATTATAGAGGTTGTTACGTTATTGAGGTTTTACTGTATGAACAAAATTAAATAATACAGCAATTATGTTTGAAATAAATGGTCAATATGTTGATGGTTTTTTTTAATTGTAAGCCCTTTCCCTCTCCATAAACTGAATAGAGCATTTTTGATTTTGGATAGAAATGTAGGTAGTTTTGGTTAAGAGCTGTAAATTGAACACTAATAGATTATTAACAAACTAATAACCACTAAAGATGTATTCAAAAGGCATATGAATGCTTGCAATATTGATTATATGTGTTGGGAGGATCTCGTTTTTGGACGGTTGTCTTGGCGCTCTACCATCTTTAAAATTGTTGCAAGGTTTGAAGAAAACCTATTGCAAACAAAAATGCCAAATATCAAAACATAGACTGAAACCTCTTTACACATATACATACAACCAGAATGGCAAGCTCTACTGCCCTGTATGGTATTGGGCCTTGAAAAGTAAGTTTGGTTTAGCTAGTCAATATTACGACCCATGCTCAAAAGAAATGAATCATATTGGAGTTGCTGTCACTGAAATCAATGAGGAGGACTATACATATATATATTATAAGCACTACAGATGAAGGTTTTATTGAAGAAAATTACCAATTATATTCCTTAGTAAACCTCCTAAAGCTATTTGTGTTAGTTATAATAGAAAATGTAAAAAATAAAATACATAATATTTGGGGATATTTAATAAATAGCTTATTATTAGCAAAATATGTATCAGAACCTGTAGTTACACCTGCTAAAAGAAAGGAATATCTAAAGCAGCCTGAGTAGGTTCTTATGCAGTCTAATAAGACAGGAAATGAAGAGCAGACTGTGGACTTAATATATGATGCTTGTTGATGGGTCTCTAACCACCTGCACTTGGGCCAAGAGGTCAATCTATTGCTCTGAGCTCTTTTTTCTATAATACTGTGGACTTGGCGACCATATAGTGACTCACTGGAAATTGAAAACTTATTCTGTTACTTTTGGGGAATGCTTTTAATGCTTATTTATTTATTTTAAACACAAGGAATTCTGTTGGTTATCACATATACTGGGTGACTGGTTATTCTCTTGCAACATTTTTACAGGATCCTTGATAGAAGTTAGACTTGATAGAAAATACAAAAATTCTTCTAAAACTATTCTTCTACCGATCTATGTTAATTTAACACATTATAAATGACCATCGGCTGTAGTAAAAGTGAAATGAAAGTGATGTCAACCAACTAACAAATGATAATTTCTCAAAGTGTTAGCAAACAAAAGAGTTTATTATCTGTTGTATATTATTAAATGATAGAAACACTGCTCGCAGGTTTTGTTACCAGTCATTCCACCTAGGAATTGTACCCATACTTTTGAGAGTCTTTGAACAAACTTTAACTTAGGTTCTCTTTGTTGTTTATTAGTATTTGTGTCGATATTCTTATTTTACATGTTAAATGGACTATGAACAATCGTATGATTGATGGTCATTACTCTTTAAACAGTCATGGAGTATATGTATGTGTTTTGAGAAATTTTGTATTTTTTTTTTCTTTCTCTGTTACTTTTTATTTTTAACATTTGTTTATTCCACATTTTAAAGGGTTAAAAAAGGTTTTACACTAAATAGAATGTAATACATTTGTCTAATTACAGATGGCGGAGCTTTTCCCGAAATACATGTGGCCCAATATCCCCTGGGGATGGGTATGAGAGGAAAAGAAAGCACATCCAATGCTCTCGCTGTACAACTTGACGAATCCGGAAGAGTGAAGTATTCTGCTATAGCAAGACAGGGCCACAGTGCTAACAAGGTAGTGTAGTTATTTGTCAATAACATAAGAGTCGATAAATTTAAAAATAAGTGAAATCCAATTTTAGCTGTTCCTAATATTTTACATTATTTTCCAAGATCTTTTGTAAAAATGTTTGTGCACGCGCACATGTTGTTATGTGTTGTTAATGATATCTCTTTATTTTTTTCAGATAATTTATACAAAACTCACAGATTTGTTACCTTCAGAAGTATTAGCTGAAGATGATCCCTCACTTCAAAAACCCGATGAGGAGGATGTCCAGGATATCACTGAGAAGACAAAGCTAGCATTAGAAAAATTGACAAATGCTAAAATTTCAGCTGCAATGCCAGTCAAAGCTGCACCTAAGGCTGTTAGTTAATACACTTTTTTATTTATTATATAATGTGACTCCTATACCTGTGTGATAAGCTTCTCTTAAAGTGGTAGGTTAAAGTTCCCACATCTTTATCGATCCAGTTGTAACTTAAATTCAGTTTTTTTTTTTTAAACTGATAACGCTATTTGCCTTGTAAGGCCTTTACAGCTTCACCAGACTACTAAGGCGAGTGCTTAAGGCATTCAGCTGATTTTATTCAGATAACATGCTCAAGGGTGTTTGGCACAGCTCAGCTTGGGCTGTTACCGAATTTCCCGAATCTGACCTAGCTAAACTATTCTAAGCTATTCATACATATATTTGTTTGTGAGTCATACAATGTGTGATACACAAAGGCTTACATGTTTATCGAAAATGAAACAAACTAATCTACTCGATTCAGTTTGATAAGGAAAAAAAACCCTTCCACCATATGTCTAAGGTATGCATTTGTGTGAGTGATCTCGTGTCTGTACAAGTGATGTGGGCGAGTCACTGTATCGCGATAGCAACAACTGGGGCTCCATCCGGGGTTGATCTAGGCCTGAGATGTTACCTGAACGACCTCGGTATGAGTGCAGCAGTGAAAAAGAAAAAAATACTTAAAATTGATATTTTCTAATTGTCTTTGATGTGCGTAAAAAGCGCAGGTCTAGTTATCGTAATGCCATCCCAAACTTGATTATGTAAAAAAAATCAAAATACTCTTTATTCAATTTAGGTCCTGAAAAGGTACTTACGAACATCAAAACTACTAGATAGCCAGATAGTAAGTTTAAGTGTTATGTCAAGTGGATCTTTATACATAGAGGCTATTTATTAGATGGTAGTTAATCCACCATGTGAATGAATGATATGTGAATGATGGTGACGTCTGGAAGTGACGCCTCTCTCTGTGCATCCACCAAAAACGAATGTAACTGTCTATTATATTGTAATAATTAAAAGTATGTCATATATAATTAAAAGATAATCCAGATTGGAGTTAGTTTCTTGCAGACGAGAGGATTGTTTATCTAAACCAGTCCTAGTTTTGACATTCATAAGTGCCTTCTCGTGGCCCAAATTGAATCAAATCAAATCAAAAATTCTTTATTCAGTTTAGGCCCTAATAAGGTGCTTATGAACGTCAAAAACGACCACCAGTTCGGAAACAACCCAGTCATCGAGAAGAACCGGCAAGAAACTCGATCGGGTACATTTTTTGTTTTTACAAACATTTAAATACATCATACAGCTTATAGTGGATGCACAGGGAGGAGTCAATTCCAGACATCACTATCGTTCACATACTGATCCACTCTATAATATCCAGTTGACATTAACACCCACTTGACATGGCTTGACATGTCGCTTAAATTTGCAGTCCAATAAAGAGTTTTTTGACTTTGAATGATTATTAAGAATAGTGGACTTGCTTGGCTACTCATTAATAAGTGTAATTAACTTTTAATTACTCTTATTTCATATTAAATAATGAAATGCACAGGAGTGGTTCTGAAGCCTACCTTCCTTTATCTGTAGGTGTTTGGCAATAGGTTCCTGACTCTGGAATGGTACATATGATTATGTCATTGGTTTTCCTTACTGAAAGTGAAGTCTTTTCTAGGACATTCAATCAATCACACTCTAGAATTCTCACTTTTTTTAAAGTAATTAATAAATATCTCCAATTATACTTATTTTTGCTACTTTTACTGATTTTTTAGTTCTATGTTTTTTTTATATCATATTATAAACATGCGGGTTACTAGATGTTAAGGGATCACCTCCATCCATAGACACTAGGAACACCAGGCGAGTTGCAAGTGCGTTGCCTGCTTGTGTTGGTTGGGATGGGGGAAGGGGGGGGAGGGAAGAGAGAGAGGGAGGTCGACCTCCGGCGCTCTCATTGACCGAACGAAACACAACAATGCAAGCACTGTTACTTCACGTCGAATTTCTGTAATAGGGTGGTGTTACCCCAGACGAGCCGACCCATTCATGTTGACACCAGTTATAGCTTCAGCGTGTCTCTATCACCTACAATCATTTCTTGTTGTATATTGATCGCACTGTATGTTTTACACTAAAATAGAATGAATTATAAATCTATGTGGGTTATCCTTTCCTATGAGCTGTTTTCCAATTGTGCTTTTTTTAATGATTCTTACTGATTTCTTAGTTTTATAGTGTTATTATTCCATGAAAAAACACCCCTTTATGCTTATCTTGTTGATAGTCTGTTGATATTTGCAGGCTCCAGCGCAGTACATAAGATACACGCCGGCACAGCAAGGTGGCGCCTTTAATTCTGGTGCCAAACAGAGGGTCATTAGGTTTGTATTTTGATATTTCTATAATTTCTTTCCTATGGTTTTTTTAAACCTGTAGAATTTTTAAGGAAGTAAGTGTAATATTTTATTTTTCAGTTTATTTTTGTATGACCAACATTAATTTTAAAGGTGGTTAAAAATGATTATATCACAACTTATATTGCATTGTGTAATACAGTTTTACGATTTTTCGCCTTTCTATTTAGCCAACCCCATTAAAATTTAATCCAGGATGCTCACACATCCAAGTGTAATGTAATACAAGTTTAATTTGTACTAGTTGACACCTGTGACTTTATTCTCTTTTAAATATTTTTTTTGTTTTTTTTTAATTTTAAACACAGAATTTTACCTAGAATCATTATGATGACCTTTCATTTTTTAATTGTAATTTTTATATTGTCATCTTAAAATGCAAAATGACTGTAGCATAGAGATACTCCAAAAAATCCACTGCTTGACAGTAATAAGGCCTGTGAAAATGTATTCAGCCATTTCGAAAATCAGCAAAGACAAATGATATAGAGTTTAAGTTTACTAATAAGTTATTGAATGATCTGTCAGGATGGTGGAAGCCCAGGTGGATCCGATGGAGCCGCCTCGTTTCCAGATCAACAAGAAGATTCCTCGCGCGGCGCCTTCTCCACCAGCTCCGGTGCTGCACTCCCCGCCGCGCCGCGTCTCCGTCAAGCAGCAGCGGGACTGGAAGGTACCGCCCTGTGTCTCACATTGGAAGAATGCAAAAGGTAATATACTCATTACACTATTAATGGGGTACATTGATGCTAAAGTGGGTAAATTTGTACTAAAAATAATAGTGTTTGACATGAGTCAAAAGTGAGTAAATTAGTACTAAATATAATAGTGTTTGACATGGAGTCAAAAGTGGGTAAAT
>JACEII010000007.1:9346152-9358345 GCA_014332785.1 Antheraea mylitta | reverse complement strand
CCCGCGCAGGGCTATTCAGTGCCTCTGCGCAAGAGCACGCTAATCACATAACTTACCCGCGCAGGGCTATTCAGTACCTCTGCGCAAGAGCACACTAATCATGTAATTAGCCCGCGCAGGGCTATTCAGTGCCTCTGCACAAGATCACGCGAAGCATATAACTAGCCCTCGCAGGGCTTTCAGTGCCTCTGCACAGGAACACCGAAGCATATAACTAGCCCTCGCAGGGCTATTCGGTGCCTCCTCGGAGGGCTCCTCAGTGGCTCCTCGGTGCCTCCACGCAGGAGCACACGGATGATGACTGATGACTAGCAGTAACTAGCACTTAGCCCACGCAGGACTATTCGGTGCCTCTGCGCAGGAGCAAGCGAATCATGTAACTAGCCCACGCAGGGCTATTCGGTGCCTCCATGCAGGGGGACGCGAATCATGTATCTATCCCTCGCCTCGCAGAGCTATTCGGTGCCTTCACGCAGGAGCACGCGAATCATCAATCCCTCGCAGAGCTATTCTATGCCTTCACGCAGGAGCACGCGAATAATGTATTCCCTTGCAGAGCTATTCGGTGCCTTCACACAAGAGCACGCGGATCAAGTAACTAGCCCGCGCAGAGCTATTCCATGCCTATTTAGTGCCTCTGTGCAGTGCAGAAGCACGCAAATCGTTTAACGATACGCAGTTTGTTCAGTGTCTCCTCACAGGAACACGCGTATTTTTTAATCAAATTTCGTTGGATTATTCGGTGCACGTGAATTACGGAAGCAACCCTCGTAGCGTTAGTCTGTGGTTCCTCGTAGGACACACAAATTATATAATGAACCTTCGAAGGGTTATTTGAAACCTCCTCGCGGGATTGCACATATCATAAAGGATAGTAGATAACAGCGCGCAGGAGTAGTTCATACTAGGAAGCCAGACCACCTAAAGCTATACAATAATATAGTAATGATGTGACCTGTCCCCAGTTTGAACGTATGTCTATCGCCAAGTTAGGATATGTCAGTAAATTTACGTGGACGTGAAATGCGGAGGAATGGATTTCGGAAAAATGGACTGTTGTCTTTTAGCAGTTTTGTTATAACCGATAACGGTTAGGAGTCGATAGAATGATAGGAATTTTTGCAGGAACGCAAATAGTTCCGATAACTGTATGGCTGTTTAATCGGTGTACCCTCGTGTGTGATCATACATTGCTTCTGGATGGTCAATCTCACAGGGTGCAGCAAGGTTTTCTTGTTTTTGTGGTTGTCGGAAGTTTTCTCATGTGGTATAGGAAGTGACCTAATGCTTATAGGCATCGCTACTCTGTAACTTCATAGTTACACAGACAAGCCATCTAGTCACATCAAGGGCGCATATTCTGCCTTCTTGCAGCAAGTATGTGAAGACTCCCGGTAAAAGCACGAGTAGTTGGAAGTAACATTAATACTCTGTATTTTGAGCCGTCTCGAATAGCTTCGGAGGTCTAACTGTTCACATTTACAAAGTATTTTGGCTACTGTGGTACTAATAAAGACGATTACTCAGTGTTCTAGTAAAGTCTCAAGAGTTTGCATAGCTTCAAAGAATCATATAGGTTCTATGTAACGCCCTCGTAGGGTCACTGACTAACATAGTAAGGTCATGCCTCTAATTAATTGATTGCAGCGAAAATTTTGAGCCAACATGTGAAAATGGTCGATTAAATGTTTTACCGAATAACCTAAAGTAACAGTGCCGCTAAGCAGTCAAGGTTGTCTCGTAATTGAACTAGTTCGATGAGGCAGCATGAGAGCGATGCGTCTGTTCCCTGTAGTGGTTGAGGGCGACGGGGGCCGAGGCGCAGCGTCGCAAACGCCTTGCGGGCCGCGAGGTGACGCTGCAAGCGCTTTCTAGCCTCGAGGCCAACAATCATATCGCTCGCCACATCAATAAGGTAACTTTTTAGTAAAACCATTTCGTTCGGCTTTTAACATAACGGCAGGAACAGAAATCTCTAGATTAAGTAGTATGGTGTCGCACACGCTTTTTGTGAGAATCCTTTCGAATTGGTTATATGATGAGTAGTTTGTCTTTGAGTCGTAATTTAAGTTTGCCATCAAAACTTTTAGACCAAGAGAGTGCTTCTAGAAGGGCTTTGTCAACATTATTTGCTCAAAATAAAGGCTACTGGAAAGTTTGGTTGAAAACTGTTTTTTTGCGCTTACTTTGCCAAAATTCTTCCAAGCCATAAATTTGTACTATTTACACATATTTTTTGATGCTAGTATAAATCTTTGGTTATTTTAACCAAACCCAGTGATTTTTACATACAGCAGTTGTCTTTGATATCACTTAGGGTGTTTTTAGACGGTTAATGTTTTAGTTTCGTACTAGATAGCACTAGAGATCATTGACAGCTCTTAAGCTGTAAAACTTTCGGTATTACTACTCGAGTAGTAGCTTTATCTCTATCAGATATGTTTATACGCACGTAACTGGTCTTATTTTAGGTAAAATTCTTTATAATAGTGATAGTGAACCAAATCGTTTCTCGTATCGTATTTTAAAATCTACCGCGGTGAATATCGAATCTTTACGTAACTAAGACTAAAGGCAATTAAGAAACCATACCATAGTTTCTTATGGCATAGTTATACATTTTTTTTGTTTTGGTATGATTATATACTGAAATGTGGTAAACGTTCTAGTTCACAGGCATCTTTCAGAGGGAATTGCCTTCTTGAATATATAGGTCTTATTCAGAATTGTAGGTCTTATTCAGAATTGTAGGTCTTATTCAGAATTGTAGGCCTTAGTCAGAATTGTAGGCCTTATTCAGAATTGATAGTACCTCTGTAACTAAATCATCTTGGACTAACGTGCTAACTTTAATGCTTGTGTAATCAAGATTCCTTTATGAATCTTGGCTTATCTAGATCACATTGGCGTCGGTGTCTCTACCACCACCAGGCGATAACAAACAAGTCTCATAAATAAGCTTCGAATAAGGTAAGTAAATTAATATGCGTTTTATTGTAAGGTAAAACGCTTCTATTAATTTGACTTGACCTTATTCGAAGCTTAATATTTTAAATTCTGCCTGGTATTATTATTCGACTCAATGAAGTTGAAAGACGGCGTCGCTCTAAATACACCTCTCTGCCATGGTGGGGCGAGACACAAGTAAGATATTTGACCGGAAGTTAGTGATATTTACTGTCAAAAGTGGGCATGCTGGCGGGAAACGGAATTCCCGCCAGCATGCCCATCTCATAAATAAGCTTCGAATAAGGTAAGTAAATTAATATGCGTTTTATTGTAAGGTAAAACGCTTCTAATAAATACTTTTTGATGAATACATTTATTTGCGGTGCTACAAGTATCAACTTTTTTTTTAATTCTGTCGATATGTCTGTTTGTTTATTTGTTCTGGGTAATCTCGGAAACGGCTGTACCTATTTGAAAAGTTTTTTTTCTTAGAAATGACTACGCTATTGACCTAGCAAGGTCTTAACAGCTTCAACGGACTACAAGTAATTTTTGAACGGGTATTTTACGGGCAAATAACTAATTAGCTGTTTTATTTTAAGCTAGCGGGTTCAGCAGACGTTGTGATGAACTGTTATCCGTGCATTTTTTTTCACTGTAAACATGCGCGTGTGACGTACATTGTACTGGACTCCAAGAATAAATATAATTGAAAGTCATATGTTTATATGTGATTTAAATTAAAGCAAGGTATATTAATAACTTGATTGTATCAACAATATGGGCATATTATATCTATATAATAAAATGCTTAAATCTGCTGAGGATGTGATGTGATTTTGTTGAAATAGGATGTAATGTATGTGAATAGGTTACACGATACCGCTGGACAAGCGTCTCGCAGCGGACGGGCGCGGGCTCCAGCAGGTGCACATCAATGAGAACTTTTCGAAACTGGCAGAAGCACTGTATATAGCGGACAGGAAGGCTCGCGAGGCGGTGGAGGCGAGGGCGCAGCTCGAGAGACGGCTCGCACAGCGGGAGAAGGAGAAGAAAGAGGAACATCTCAGAATGTTGGCGCAGAGAGCCAGGGACCATAGAGCAGGCACGACACTTCTATTTTAATTGTTCAACTGTTTACTGGATCTTTATATTTGATGAGTGCAACTTGTCATTTATATGAATAAGTATTTCTCTGCAGACCCTTGGTTTACACTTTTTTTTTCTGATTACCATAATTTAATTATGTCAGAAAAATATTCTAATTGGGAGCGGCCAATTATTTATTACCTTTATGGCTGATTCATTTTCATCTTCTATAGATGCGAATTGGTTATAGATGAGTACTCGAGTCAAGGTTCAAAGGGTTAGCATCTGTCATAGTGATTGAAGTGTCTCTTATTTTTAAAGCTTGACAGGTGGTAGGATAGGACGATTTTTTCTGATTTGGTTGTGATTACCCCCACATACTTAACACCCGTCATAGTGACTGGAGTGTCACGTTCGAGCATAAGTTTAAATCACCTAATATTCAAGTGGGGTGGTAGAGATCTGTATCTGTGTGTAATTTGTGGACACCATTTCTGGTTGCTAGTCTATACAACTATTATAAAGAAGTTTGTGACATTGTGAATGTGTGAGTTTGTGACGTTGTAGGGGGTAATCTCAGGAACTACTGGCCCGATTTGAATAATTCTCTCAGTGTTACATAACTCATTCATCGAAGATTGTTATAGGCTATATACCATTACGCTAAGAACAATAGGATGAAGAATGTTTAAAGATTGGTGCTTTTTTTCCTCTTGAGAGCTTCCGCTGCGTGTTAGCATTAACCCAAAAAAAATTACTCCACGCGAACGAAGCCGCGGGCAGAGGCTTGTACTCAATAATTAAATATATTAATTGTGATGATGATATATTAAATGTTATATAATTTCCTTTACTGTGGACATTAAGAAAATAACTACACAAAATTTCATACCCAATAATGATGCATCTTTTTAATATCAATCTACAAAACTTATGACTGTATATATGACATTTTGCTTTATATTTACTAGCTGTGAATAACTTATAGGAATTCGAGCTCCAGATGAAGATCAGGAACCAATAGAGCCGGATGAGAGCGGCCTGACCGTTGCCGAGAGGGACAAACTGAGAGCCGAGAGGCACAAAGAGAGGCAACGTGAGAGAAATCTATCCAGGGCCGCACCTGATAAGAGGTAAATCAGTGTAATGTAATAAAAAAATGCACACATCTATCTATATCTTATACCTGATCTTCATGAAATTTGTCATTTATATATTATTTGATCCGAATTGAGAATCAAAATCAAAATACTCTTTATTCAATCTAGGCTCTAAGAAGGCAGTCATGAACGTCAAAACTACCACCGGGTTGGACAAACAACCCAGTCACCGAGAAAAACCGGCAAAAAACTCGATCTGGTTTATCTTTTTAATAAATAGTACTTGGATGACTGAGCCTAGCTCGGTTTTTCAAAAAACATTTTTAAATTAAAATAAACTGTTAGGTTTACTTTTTAAAATTAATGTTTTCTTATAAAAAAAAAAACTTATTAAAAAATATATCTATTTTGCTGTCACTCGGATTCGAACTGGGGTTACACCGATTTTCCAAGCGGCCGATTTCCATCAGAGCTATTTTTGTTTTGACCGTGTCAGCTGGTATATATTAAAAATAGGAATAAAACAGATATGGAAAAGCAGTCACGACTCAGTGATTAACGTGTTTGAATCCTTTTTTTCTTAGTTTTCTTTTTTATGTCAAAATAGGCAAACGAACATGTGCCTCAACAGATGTTAAGTGATAACCACCGTCCATAGACAATAGCAACACCAGGGGAGTTGCGAGTGCGTTGCCAACCTCTCTGGGGCGTAGGGGGAAGGGTGAGGTGAGGAAGAGGGAACAGGAAATGGGAGGTGGGCCTCCGGTGTTCTCACTGACCGAACGGAACGCAAAAATGCAAGCACTGTTACTTCACGCGGGTGTTTCTGTGGGTCGTGTGGTGCTACCCCGGACGAGCTTGACGAACTTTTAGGTACTGTGCCTATAACAATTAAGCTTAATATAGTATTTGTATAGAAAATTATAAATACTAGTATTTTTTTGTTGATGTAGGTGTTTTTTTTTTTCTTGTTTTAGATCGAAATTGGTGAAAGACCGCGAACGTGATATCTCTGAACAGATCGCCCTCGGTCTACCGGCCAAGACTGCGCAGGGAGCTGAAGCAATGTTCGACCAAAGACTCTTCAACAATAGCAAAGGAATGGACAGCGGTGGGTACTCTTTATATATTTAACTGCGATATAAGAAAATAATGCAAAGATTTCACAGATCGTAGAAAACTTGAAATGACTGTATGTGGTCTGCGCCCTTACTGGAATATGTGTAACTCATTTTTGTTTAGTTGTACTTTCAGAACAAAAGCTCATAGGAAAACAAGAAAATAGTATTAGATGCTACTTATCCATTGATTATGAAAACATATGTGTAACATATATTTCAGTGATTCTACACCATTAAAATATTAAGCATTATATTCTAATACTACTTTCGTATATGCAGGGTGAATCCTCGGTAACTCTTGCTAAATATTCTGTTTAAAATTACTTGTAGAAAGATGTTTTGATATTATGACATTGGGGTGTAAGGGGTGTCGAGTAACATCTGAAGACTTGAGACATCCAAGCCAACCTCACCTGCACGTGGTGCACCCTGCTGAATAACGAACGAGGCAATGGCGATAGCGGGGTGGTAGGGTTTTACAGCCCGACTGGGTCGCAACCACCATGCATATGGTGAAAAAGCCCATCATAGTGACTCGCTTCTGCGCGTCGCGTTTCGGGATCAGCCTGTGCATATCCAGTACCGGGTGACTTTCGTCATTATGGCCGGCATGACAGCGGCGACCGGCGATGGATAATCTGTCTCTCGGTGGTTGCCGATGTTTTTTGGATTGTACTATGCTTACCATCAGGCATAGTGTAGTCACTTTGTCGAGCTACAATAAAAAAAAACACTCGGAGGTAGCACTCTCGTTACTTTACCTAGCTTTAGTTTTATACAAGGTATTACAGTTCAGTGCTTTGTCCTGTGCTTGTCAACCGATTTACTTTTGTTTTTAATAACTATTGATGAGCTTTAGCATTATTAATATATGAGTTTCGAAAATAGTTATAATAATCTTTTTCCCATACTATTTGCATACTTCTTTGTACGCTTTGTAGGTGGTAGAGCCCCGCGGAAGCTATTTTTGGTTTCAGCATGAATGGGTCGGCTCCTCCGGGGTAGTGCCACCCCTTTCACAGATAACCGACGTGAAATAACAGTGCTTGCATTGTTGTGTTTCGTTCGGTCAGTGAGAGAGCCGGAGGCCCACGTCCCTTCCTCTTTCTTTCTTTCCCTTTCCTTCCGCTCCCGCTTCTCCCATATACAAGTTGGCAACGCACTTGCGACGTCCCTGATGTCGCTAGTGTCTATGGACGGTGGTGATCACTTAACATCACGTGACCCACCAGTTCGTTTGCCTCCTTTGATATAAAAAAAAAACTTCA
Source organism: Antheraea mylitta (assembly GCA_014332785.1). Lineage (NCBI taxonomy): Eukaryota > Metazoa > Arthropoda > Insecta > Lepidoptera > Saturniidae > Antheraea > Antheraea mylitta. The sequence goes on along the minus strand of JACEII010000007.1, from coordinate 9,350,818 downwards.
GTTCTTTACATTTACATTCTAAGTACAATACTCAATACAGTTGGAGAATAAATAATCACAAGGAGTTTTAGCGGAATGTTGGTCTGTCATGTAGTAGATTTTATACTTTGTATTATGTGACTATATGTTTTGTAAGATTGGTGATGTTTTACGTGATATATTTCGGTTATTGTGATCAAGTCGAGTGGATCTGAAATAATACCACGGAGCATGGATTCTGAGATATCACAAAAACTCCATGGAATGTTCTAATTAAAGGTCGCCTCTTATCTTGTTAAAACATTGAGGTTATCACAGGACACTCGTTATTGCCCTACAGTTGCAAATAATAAATAAAAAAAAATCCAGAATATTGGTTGTTTAGAATTAAAAAAAAAATCATAATATCTATATATGTTGGAAAATATTGTATTGCTTATTAAGGTTTTCTGCGGACCATTGAATTACTAGTTATTTTAATTTGTCATTTAGAAAATGATATTTTGAGATTTGTGGAGGGGATGTGTATGAAAATAAAAAGAAAAAATATTCGCATGGGATTCTATTTATGGTACTAGGTCAGTTGTTCAATAGAGTAATAATTAAAAAAAATATATACCAGGTTATGGTGATGATGAGGCATACAATGTGTACGACAAGCCGTGGCGTAATCAGGACAACATCGGTGCTCACATATACCGGCCAACGAGGAACGCGGACAAGGACAACTACGGAGACATCGATGCCATCGCAAACACTCGCAGGTCAATATCTACCTAATACCTTTAAACGAGCAATTCTTGTATATTTTTATGTTTGTATATATTTAGGATCTCGGAAACGGTGCTAGCGATTTCCGTGAAACTTAGTATGTAGATGATTTCCGGGACGATAAAACGATCTAGCTACATTTCATTCATAGAAAACTATTTTCAAAAGTGATATCTTTTTTTGTAGAAAATGCTAATTTTGTGAGACGAATCTAACAGTTTATTTTAATTTAAAAATGTGTATTAAAGAACTGTGCTAGGTTCGGTCTTCCAAGTACCGTTTACTTATATAAACTATTGTACGTATGAATCGTTTGTACAATGAGCTCAACGTGAAATCTCTACACTAAAGTTCACTATATAAATTAACGATGACTCCAGTAATTTGGTGTATACACATGCGATGTGTCGTTTGATTTTGGGTAAGCGATCAATATGTAAGCGAATGTGTTGGAAGGAAGGAAGGTTAAAGAGGGCCTGTTGTTTCAGAAACGTAAATGCGTTCCAACAATATACTTATCGTTATATAATGTTGTGATTTTAGCTACTCTCCGTACTACTAATGACTTAATATGAACTATACCGGGGGTGTTACTAATGATCTGAGACGCCATTGGTCGATGTTATGTTTTAATGTCGGGTAGTTATACAGCGAGTTGCCCATATAAGGGGCGGTGCTTTTCGTGTTGACTCATTGGAGGAGCTAGGTCTTCTCACCGAACCAGCGCGCTTCCCGGCTATCAGAGCCACAATTCAGCGCCTCGCCCGGTCACCCACATTCAAATAAGTATTTAAAATTCGCGGGTCTCATTAGAATAAAACCACGCGGTCTATCTCTCGTTTTTCAACGCGAGATCCCTCCGGACACAGCGCGATCTAGTAGCTGACTCTTTGCGCGATAGACAGATTGACGTTTTCCTTATCCAGAAAACGATATTAAAACCGAGTATGCGTAATCCGAGAATCGCGAATTACTGTATAGTTAGGAACGACCGTGCCACCCGCGGTGGTGGCACCTTAATCTATTTTAGGCGTTCGTTGTACTGCATGCCGTTAGATCCGCCCGCGTTAACTCATATGGAAGCGTCAGTGTGTCGAGTAGGTATGACAGGCCACTCTGATATTATTCTTGTCTCCGCGTACTTATCACCGAGCAAAGAGTTACTTAGATCCGATTTGCAGGCGCTGTTTAACTTAGGTGACTCAGTCATTATAGCGGGGGACCTCAATTGCGGGAACGTTATCTGGAACAGTCCCTGTACCTCTCGTAACGGGAGGATACTCGACGAACTAGGTGAGGTTCTCGCTTTTGACGTCATAGCCCCTCCGGAACCCACGCGCTATCAAGATTACTGTCGACCGTCAGTTTTAGATGTGGCTTTATTAAAAAATGTCGCGCTTCCTGTACGACTCATACAAGTCGTACACGAACTCGACTCAGAATATCACCCGGTTGTATTACAGTTAGGTCAGAATTCAGATTTCAGTCCGTCGCCGGTCAGAGTGGCCGATTACGCGAAATTCCGTAAATATTTTAAAAATAATCCGTCGTCTAGCAGTTCGGCAGGATTCCGGACGTGTTGGTGTCTAAAGCCGACGTGGATTCGGCTATCGATTCCCTGGTTGATTATCTCCAAACCGCCGTCAGGGAGACCTCGAAAGAGGTACAAGCGGCGAACGAACGCCGTTTTATACTCCCTGACGACGTGAGAGCATTGATCACGGAAAAGAACGCCGCGACTCGTGCTCACGACGCTTACCCGTCTGTAGAGAACCGCGAATGCTTACTTTTCTCATGAAAAGCAGTTAAGTCTGGTATTTCTGAAATCCGAGGTGACAGGTGGGACAGATTTCTGGAGGATCTCCAGCCATCTCACCTGTCATTCTGGACCCTCACGCGAAAGTTCAAGTCAGATACGGTCATTCCAATACCTCCTCTCGGTAGAGGCCCCGGGTTGCCTCCCGCGTTCGATAACACTGATAAAGCAGAATGTCTTGCCGCGAGTTTAGAGAAACAGTGTTCGCTAAACACTGACCCTTCCAATATCGAGTCAATCGAAACAGCCGTAGAGCATGCACTCGCGTCTCCTCCGGTGGATACCCTAACCCCGATCATATTTGATGAAGTTTCGGCCGCCATCAAGCGTCTCAAGCCTATGAAGTCCCCAGGTCCCGATGGGATCAGGAACGAGGTTCTGAAGCTCCTTCCTGACCGCATCATAGCTCTATTGGTCTGCATCTTCAATGCGGCCATGTCCCAGGGTCACTTTCCAGCCGTCTGGAAGAAGACCGTAGTGATAGAAATTCACAAGCACAAGAACCGGGTTCTGCGTAAAATCACCGGTGCCCAATGGTACGTCCGGAATGCGGATCTCCACAGCGACCTGGAGATGCCGTCCATCTGGGCGTATATAAAATCACTTCGAGTAGTTATTTCGAGCGAGCCGCGAATCATCCCAGTCCGTTAGTGGCATCCGCCGCAAACTATGAACCCGTACCCAACGCTGGGCGATATAAAAGACGTCCGCGACACATTTTTACCGACCCTCCTGATTTACGCCCACGTAACCACAGATCGCGCCGCCGAGGTCTGGGGGTTAACTTCGCTCCCGCACACCCGATTAGGCCTCCCACGTCAGCGGCTCAAGCCTAGGTTCGATCCCTCGGTAGGGCTTGAGTGCGTTGCATACGCGATACGGTGACACACCAATATACATCACTGGTACAACACTACACGATCACTCCCACACACGTGCACGCCTACAAAATACACGCATACAAAATGTGTAATTTTGGTGGAAGGGTTTACTTTTCCCTTATCGAACTGAAAAAACTCAATTTATCGATAAAAAATATATGAAGGAGTTGTTGTGGCGTATATGCTTGGTACACATATACGTTCCAACAACTCAAACATATATGAATAGTTAGCTAGGTTAGCTAAGATAGGTCGCGATTTTGCATGCAACGGGTAACAGCCAAGCCGAGGTGATGCCGTGCACCCTTGAGCTTATTGCCAATATAAAATCGGCTGAGTGCCATAAGCGCTCGCCTTAGTAGTCCGGTGAAGCTGTTAAGACCTTGCTAGGTCAATAGCGTAGTCAGTTCGAGAAAAAAAAAAGTGTTGACTCACTCTTTCGGTGGCCGTCGTAGTTTGCGGTAGCTCTGTTTGAACTCGTGTCGGTTATTTCAAAACGGCGATTTATTGTTAGAATTGATTCATAACAGTTTATTTAAATTGGCCAGTTCTGTTTTAAATAATCAATAAATGTTTCGAAATTCCTAACAGTAAAATATATTCGTTATTTTACAGATTCGTAGCGGACAAAGAGTTCGCCGGCACGAGCAGTACGAACGTTCGTTCCGGACCTGTGCAGTTTGAAAAAGACGCACCGAACCGGGATGAACCTGTTAGTATAGGCATATTATTTTTTACAAATTTACAGCAGCCTGATAGCTTTTCAACGTGAAACTAACATTGTTTTTTTGAACTGAGTACGCTATGGCCCTGGCAAAATTTTTACAGCTTCACTGGACTACGAAGGTGAGCCGCTTAAGGTACTCGAACGATTTTATGTAACTACCAGCTGATAGAAAGCAAAACAGTTTTTTTTTTATCTCGTGCAGTCATCTCCAAGTTTAGTGGAGCTGCACAGGATCTAATTATAGCATTATTAAAAAGAAATCTTGCGTAGTTGTATGAAACCTTCGAACAGTTGAAACTTTTCTTTTGGATCGTAGGCATTTCATTCAAAATTTTCGGTAACTTGTTCAATTTTGGGTATTCAAATTGCGTTTTTAATCTTAACTTAATAATTGGAATATGTGAATGATAACGGGAATTTTAATTCCAATCCGCGTATTAGAGTTTGGAATACATAATAAATACAATCATTGAATGATAATGGGACTTCAAC
>JACEII010000007.1:9327867-9346142 GCA_014332785.1 Antheraea mylitta | reverse complement strand
TGTAATCCGTGTATTGCAGTATGGAATACATAATAAATACAATCATTCAGGTGATTGATGTATACAGTCAAAACCGTTCATATTGACATTGTTTAGAACAACTTATCCATTATATTGACCCAAAACAAAGGTCCCGATTCATAGATGTATCTCGAAAACATCACCGGTTACTATGATTATCGGTTTTTACAACTAAATATGAGTAGTCCCTTCAGTGTTGTTATAAAGTCTATAATTTGTTTGTATATGAGTAGTCCGGTGAAGATTTTAAGGACTGTTAAGCCGATAGTGTAGTCTATTTGAAAAAAAAAAAAATGATACACATATTAGGTTTGGCTACTACAGAGTGCCTTTCACTTTACGCCGACTGTTACACGTCATGCGGTAAATGGGCAAAAACATTCTAGGTGATGAAAAAAAAAACGGAAGTAATATGTTGTGCCACTTGTTTCTAGAATAATTATATTCGAAGGTGTTTGTAGTATGTATGTATTTTTTGGACAGTCCCGAAGCAGTCAGGCCGAAGCGGACTTCGATCCTTTCGGCCTGGATCGGTTCCTGAGCGAGGCGAAACGCGCGGACAAGTCCGGACGGAAACGAGACCACCACGACAGGCACGACCAGCACGGGAAGAAACGACGGGATTAACTACTGGTTAGTTTTTTTAATTTTTATATTCTAGGTGGCAAACGAACAGGTGGCTCACCTGATCTTAACTGATCACCATCGTCCATAGACGCTTGCAACACCAGGGGTATCGTATGTGCGTTACCAGCCTGTGTTGGAGAAGGAAGGAAAGAGGAGAGAGGGAAAGGTGAGGGGAGGTGGGTCTTCGGCGTACTCACTGACTTTTTTTTTACGAGGAGAAATCTCTTATAGATACCCATCCTCCCGGGGAGACGGACTAAAACCCCACGATGTACGTCTTCTATTGTTCGGGCGGCACGAGATCTCTATAGACTTCATCGTGCCGCTCCATCGGTAGGCCCAGCAGCAAAAGCGCTGCCGCCGGGCCTCGTCTTATAAGGAGATAGCCGGGTTCACACCGGCCGTCTCCGTCGTCCGCCAGACCTGTGCAATGGGAAGATGGGCTCCCGACCCATCTTCCCTGGTCCGGTTACGGTGTGAGGAAGTGGTCAAACTGCCGCCTCCTCCTACCTGTCCATCGTTGGCAGAGACGGCCACTTTGAGGATCCTGCTCACGGACCCTCTCCGCCGTCTCCTTCTGCGAGACGACTCCCTCGCAAAAGGAGGCCATAGCATTCCACACATCCTCGCCGCCGAGCATGGCCGTAACCACGCTCGCCAGCGAGAGATCCTGTCCTACCGCCGCAGCCAACGTGCGTCGCTGCTCCTCACACTCAGCACACTCCGATGTGTGCTGTACGGTGTCCGGGTCAACGCCGCACTGATGGCATACGGCGGTCGGCTCCCTGCGTGCTATCCGGTGCAGGTACCAACCGAAGCACCCGTGCCCGGTCACCACCTGCACCAGACGGAACGTCAGGGAGCCTTATCCCCTCTGGTACCATTCCGGCAGGACCAGGCGGACGGCGTCGATCGTGTATCGACCGTAACGTGCGTCCTCCAGGTCCCGTCTCCATCTCTCCACGATCTCTTCCCTCTTTGCTCTCCTCCTTTCCTCTATTTCTCTGGGAGCTAGAGGCTCCCCTTACCGTTTCTTAGCCGCCGTATACACATAGCCGCCGTATACACATAGCCGCCGTATATGTGTATACGGCGGCAAGCACCTCCGCCTCTAGCTCCTAGGGAAGGGAGCCGGCCAGCACCATGGCCGCCACTGAAGGCACCGTTCGGTACCCGTACTCGCTGACCTAACGAAACCCAATCCAACATAAATACCTAGCGCCACAATATTAGAGATTCGCATTGATACTAGCGCCAACATATTAGAGATACACATTGACACTAGCGCCACTATATTAGAGATATACAGTGATACTAGCACCTCCATATTAGAGATACACATTGATACTAGCATCAACATAATACACATTGATACTAGCGCTATTTTTTTAAACATACATAAATAATAATCATTATTATATAGACAAGAAGATATAAATAAGAATTGATACTATTGATTTATTACTTACATAACATTAGTTTAATGAATCATTATTTTTGTGTTGCACAAAGTATTTTGCAAAATTGTTAATTATTAGTAATTGCTTTGACTATCATAGTTTGGGCCTATAAGAGGCAAGATGTCGCTGCTCTACACACATACTTGTATGTCTAAATATATTTCAGATACATATGATTATATAGAATTGATGTACTTAAATAATATTAACTTGTTCATTATTTTTTATTTTTGTGTTACTTAAATTACTGTGCAGAATTATGAGTAAATGATAATTGTTTTGATTTATGTAGTTCATCACATAAATTATATAGTACGGCCTATAAAAGGCAAGATGTCGGTGATATCCACGTTTTCCTATGTAAAAAAAATTGTAAGGCGAAGCTCTGCTAAAATAGCGCCTGTAACTACGAAGTGTTTATTGGCATTCCTGACCGCATCTAGTAACACTTCTAAGAATATATAAGAGTTGTTGAGGTACGTATGCTTGGTACACATATGTGCTTCAACAACTTATATATGTATAAATAGTTAGCTTAGGTTAGCTCAGATAGTTCGTGAATCACTCTAGTCGTAGCCCGGGGGGAGACTGGAAGGAGGTGGAACGCCTGGCCACGATGGCCACAACCCTCGTGGTCAGGCGCATAAGGAGGGTGGGCCTCAGGGTGGCCCTCGAGAAAACCGAGGCCATTCTTTTTCACGGGCCTCGGCGGGGGCCACCACCTGGGGCCTACATAATGGTGGAGGGCGCCCGGATCAAGGTGGGGGCCCAAATGAAGTACTTGGGCCTCACCCTGGACGGGCGCTGGCGTTTCGAGCCCCACTTTGCGGGGCTCGGACCGCGAATTGCTGGGGCGGCGGTGGCACTCGGTCGGCTGTTCCCCAATATTGGAGGACCGGGTGCCGGGTGCCGCCGACTTTTCATGGGAGTCGTGCGGGCGATGGCCGTCTACGGGGCACCAGTCTGGGCAGACGCCCTCGGTGCCAGCAACGTGCGTGTGCTACGCAGTGCGCAGCGTACGGTGGCACTGAGGGCAATTCGGGCGTACCGGACGGTGTCCTCGGCGGCGGCCTTTACGCTCGCCGGCTCCCTACCCTGGGAGCTGGAAGCTGGGGTTCTCGCCGTCGTGTACGAATTCACGGCGGCAAGAAAGCATATAGGGGAGCCTCCGGCTCCCAGAGAGATAGAAACCAAGAGGCGGGAGTGTAGGGATGGGGCGCTAGTAAGGTAGATCCAGGACCTGGCGGACGCGCGTTTCGGGACGTACACCGTCGACGCCGTCCGCCCGGTCCTGCGAGAATGGATAGGGAGGAGTTGGGGCTCTCTGACGTTCAGGCTGGTGCAGGTACTAACTGGGCACGGTTGTTTCGGGTGGTACCTGCACCGGGTCGCTCGTAGGGAGCCGACCGCCGCCTGTCACGAGTGCGGCGCTGAGGAAGACACCGCGCAGCACACGCTTTCTGAGTGTGTTGCGTAGGAGGGATAGCGCCGCACTCTGGCGGCGGCGGTAGGCGGGAATTAGCTAATGGTCTCCGCCATGCTCGGCAGCGAACAGGCGTGGCGAGCAATGGCCTCCTTTTGCGAAGAGGTCATCTCGCAAAAGGAGGCGGCGGAGAGGGCCCGCGAGGCAGATCCTCTAAGTGGCCGTCTTCGCCAACGAAGGACTGGCAGGAGGAGGCGGCGCTTTGCCCAACTCCTCCTGCCACTGTAGCCGGACCTGAGGGGATGTAGTCGGGGGGCTCTTTCCTTCATTGCACAGGTCTGCCGGACGAGGAGAGGCAGCTGGTGTGTACCCAGCTGCCTCTCTATAGGAAGGAGTCCGGCGGCCAACTTCCGCCGGGCGGACCGTTGGGGCGGCTCTACAAGGTTGATTAGCTAGAACGATCCCTTGCCGCCACAACAACACGGTCTGTCGGTACACCATGGGGTTTTAGTCCGTGAGAGTCGGACATAGCCCATCCTCTCCCCCGGGAGGGTGGGTATCCATAATGGATTTCCCCACGTAAAAAAAAAAGATAGGTCGTGAATTCCACGTATCAGGCAACAGTGAAACGTGCCCCCTTGAGCTGGTTGTCAAATAAAATCGGCTGAGTGCTTTATGCGCTCGCCTGAATAGTCCGGTGAAGTTGTTAAGACCTTGCTGGGTCAATAGCGTAGTCAGTTCGAAAAAAAAAAGAGTCTAAAACCCCCGTTCGAAGCCTTCCTACATCTATACGCTACAATTGTACAATTATTGTAGGTGGTAGAACCACACTGAAGCTATAACTGGTTTCGGCATGGATGGGTTAGCTTGCCCCCGGTACTACTGCCACCTGACCCACAGAAACACCGACGTGAAGTAACAGTGCTGGCATTGTTGTGTTTCGTCCGGTCAATGAGAGCGCCGAAGGCCCACCTTCCTTTTCCTTTCCTTCCCCTCTCCCATATACAGGTTGGCAATGTACTTGCGACTCCCCTGATGTCGCTAGTTTCTATGGACGATGGTATTCACTAAACATCATGTGACCTACCTGTTCGTTTGGCTCCTTTGATATAAAAAAAAATATATATTGTCCCGTGCGCCCTGTAAAAAGCTCTATAAGTATTGACGTATAGTTGGATCAGGGAATACAATCAACACTTCGTAGGTACTTGTCAATATTTAATCGGGCAGAGCAATTGTGTAGATATGCACCGACATCTTGTCTTTTCATAGGCTTAGGTCTGAAAATTAAAGCATATTTACTCATAATTCTGAAAAATAATTTAAGTAACACGAAAATAATCAAATTAATGTTATTATTACATATATCCAGGTTATTTTTTTTTTTTTGGCAATCCATTTTTTAGATTATTACTACCATTGTCATGTAGTCAATAACATTACAAGCGTTGTACTGTTATATGGATTTGGCCGATGGCCTTTTAAAAAACTATACTTATAAAATAAATTGTTTATTTTAAGGATTACACAATTACAATTATTAAATAAAAGGTAATTAACAAAATCAATACAAATTAGAGCAAGTGTCAATCGCGCGGATGATGGATTTCAACTGACGTTCCCGATAATGTCACAACGAAAGAAAGCTCAAGAGGTTTGAATCGAAATAGAGTTCCTTTGTCATTTTACGTATGGGAACCTTTATAACAGTACGATCATTTCAATATTAAGCGTCGCATGAATCAATATTCTAACAAGATGGTGGCTCCCTTGTACGCGATGTGATTGCGCCGGAGGTGGATGATAACATGAAATAAAAAAAATGTTTTCGCTAGTCATATACGTGCTCATAATCGAAAAAAAAAAATAAGGTACGGTGAGGAAACGTTAAGGTGGCTTATAAACTCCTAGCATGATTAGTGTTGTGTGTATTGCCATCCCGCTCCCACGGTGAGTCTCGCTCTAGCGCTCGCGACGCTCGCTCATTGGCGGACCGAAGCCACTAGCGATGGTCGCGGTAATAATACTTGTGAGTGTTGTAGCTGGATCAAAGAACATTTAAAGTAGTAGTCTTTCCGAACGAAAAAAAAAACTTTTAAAATCAATACGAATAAAATTGTGAATTTTCGATCTTTATACACAAAAAAAAGAGTAGAACGTTTTGTTTAAAGGCCATCTATCCTTTACTTGTATGTATTAAATATGCTTATATGTCACGTATGACGTGTATGATAGTTTCCGTTGTAGCAACAAATTTCTTTTAGCGCTATTTACTTTGATTTTCGAAAATTTGAGATTATACCCAATGGGGTATGATTTTATTTTCAATGTTTTCCCGTTTTATTCGATTGTAAAATTATTTTTAATTCATGAGTATATAAAAAATATTATCTTGGAGTAATTTAGGATTTTGAATGTTCCACAATATACCACATTACTATATTTGTAGCTATATTTTTGAAAGTCTTATAATAAACTTTATCTTAGGTTTTCTTGGTTGTTTATTAGTATTGGTTTATAATATTATTATTTTATATATTAAATGTAACCATGAAATACCATATCATAGAATACTGCGAGTGTCTAACCTTTCACCTGGTATAACAACTAAGAGTATAGGCTATTTTTTTTTAGATAAATTATATTGTAGATTAACATATTAACAATAATTCAGACTGATTTCTAGTTGAATATAAAATGATTTTTTTTTTCCTTTTTCTTTCAGAAGTGCGTTTTCGTGTGTCAATCATCGGGTTCATCTAATATTTTCAATATTGTATAAATATAAATACGATAAATATACTAGTTTATTTTTTTGTATCGATATCTTTTAGTTTGTTTTACTATTCCTAGATATAAGAGTTTTATTTTTTAATTTAATACGCCCGTAGGTTAATAAAATGCTGTCCTCTTTAAAAGAAAAACCAAATATGATATCATATAATTACAATATATTTATACTCAGGGGTTTTTTGTGGATATTTAAAAGGAAATTCGTATATATAGAAAAAATACCATAAATTGGTTTTAGTTCCGAAAATTTTAGAACAGCGTCTTACTAACGCAAGTACCTAAAATAACAAGGGTACATTTTTGCACGTTTTGAGATAAAAAAAATATGGACTTACAACTTTGAAAATTAGCGTAACTCCAAAAAGGAAGTGACAAAAATACTTATCATTAGCCATCTTTTTTTTATGATTCTGTAGTTCCAGTCAGATTTCTTAATACTAATCGTTTTCGCTCTGATGTCTAGAAAAGAACCTTATACCTTACAAGCGGGGCACGGTGGACGTCGTCCCGTCCTGATACTAAAAAAAAAACCTTGAAGTTAGACATATGCTTCTTTGACTTTTTTGTAGGTATTATCAGCTCTACAACTTTTCTCTAGAACTCAATCACACACCTCTAATCGTTAAGGCAGCGTTCGTAAAAAACCTTTTCGTTCGACCGTTTTTCTCCGACTTTGCAAATCCGACTACCACAAAAAACTCATATAATTTTTCGGGTTAATATATAGCCTATGACACTTACAAATAATGTGGCTTTCTATTGGTATAAGAATTTTCAAAATCGGTTTAGTTGATCTAGAGATTATCCCCTATTAACTCATAAACTTTACCTCTTTATAATATTAGTATAGATAATGAAGGATGGAAAACTCTGGAAGCCTAAAGAACTACTCGACAACGTTGCGTTTTGAAACCCTATTATCACAGTATAAATATGAGAGACAGTACGGAAACTAAATAATCGTTCGAAAACGACACACTCGCACAAACATGCGCATCGACAAGAGGGTTTGAAAGGAATTCTATGGACAGCACCGCGAAAACCGCTTAGAGGTTTCGTCGATGCGGATATTTGTGTGAGTGCCGGTACGAGCGTTTATAGGTAGTTTCCATACTGTCTGTTATGTGTACTGTATTGTCTTGCGCTCTTTTGGACGATGACTAATATTTGTTTATTGTGTCGAGTTTGCCTACAAATATTTAATTTTATTTGCATTTTGTAGTATATTTTAATTTTTTTACTGTCTCATTGTAAGAGGAATATCCCATAATGTAATAGAAAGAAAAAACAGTATATCAAGTTTTTTTTTAGAAAATGTTTTTTTTTTTTGTTGTGGTAAGAGTAATATGACTTCTGTTAAACTTTGTCATAGCGCATTGAAAATATCATGATTTTTGCTAAACCCTATGTGACTTTATTAGGTTGTGCCTAAAGTGTTTTATTATTAATATTTAGTGTATGTATAGTTTGTAGACAGTAATATTTTTATGTAAAGAATAAAATAAGAATTATATATCTGATAATTTCATTAAATCGGCTGTTTCTTTTAACAACTTATAACTAACAAATTTTAGACTTTAATTTCTTCGAACTAGAACCTTAAATAAACAAAATTCAGTCTTACTTACTGGTATTCTGGCAGAACTGAATACAGAGTCCGCGCGCAGTGCGACTTTTTTTCCGCAAAATTTGTAATATGGAATTGTATGGAAGCGAGAGTAAAATTCCGCACCGGAATTAAATTCGGTATTATCGGTGCGAAAAAAATCCGCAAACTATCGAAGTAATGTTCGAACTACGGTAAATGAATTATGTCGCTGCGTGTTTTAGATAACAAGGAGGTCGTGTCTCGTCTGATTGTTTTACCTTTCTAAACTACATAACAGATTTTGATAATTTCAACAATAACCATCTAGTTCGAAAGATTTTAAGTGTAACACGTGTATAGAAAATTCATATGAAGAAGACAAAAATTGACGTTTTCTATTGAAATTGTAAAGACTTTTGGAGCGCTCTTATGCGGTGGCATATAAATAATACGGAATTGTACAATTAAGAATACCAACAATAATTAAATTTTCTATTAAAAATCGCTCGATAATGATTACTTGCGAAGCCAGGGCGCGTTAATAGTTTTAAAAGTAAGTACGAAGGGTAAAATTTGTGGAAGTTGGGTGAAAGTTTTTCAGCGCATGCTTCTAGTATAAGTAGAGCTATGAGCGATGAGCTAGTATGAAATTTGGGTCATGGTGACTTTAGCAGTTAACAATTGTCTATAAAATATCAACTAAAATTTATGAAATAGTTATAGCATAAGGTTTTTTTTGGAATAATATTCGAAATCACGACATTCTTTGACAGATACTTGCTGCTGTGGTAAACCTCTGCTAAAAATCCTTAAACTTTAATAAATTTTAATTTTACTTGCGTTCTAGTATCAAACCGAAATATTTGACATGTTACATGCGTAACTATTAGATGTTTCCTCATTAGTCAGACAATTTCGACAGAGCAACAAATAGGGTAGCTGCAGGCGCGAGCGTGAGGTAATACGTATCCAGATAGATGAAAGTGAGTTAGGTCTTTTGTAGCCCCTCATTGCGTATCATCCGTTACTCAGTAAATATATTATATCAGGAGTATAAGTTTTAGTAATATTATTTGTGCAGTTTATAAACTAAACGTCATTCAGTATTGATAAGGCATCATCATTAGAAATATGTTCATTTATGTTATTTGTAAAATAATGTTATAATAAGGCTGGCATTGAGAGACTATTATACTATCCCAGAAATTTCACCGCAGTGCGCGTACCATCTATAGCGGATTTTTTTCCAATGCTGGTTTTATTACAATAGTTTTATATACCTGTTAGAACAACCACGGGAGATAAATATATAATTTGATTATTCTTTGAATGTAAGTTTTTTTTAAGTTGTTTTTGTCTTAAGCCTCTTAGATTTAGATTGATTGTATGCCTTTATCCGACAATAAGTTAGTTCTAAAACCACTACATTTCTCGAGATAACTGAATTTATGTCGTATGTTTCTATTAAATTTGGAATGGACAAATATTTGTTCATTTCTACCATGTTTGACGATTAAATAACAATGTTAACAAATTATGAATAGTAGTTATTATAAAAAACTTATATGGTGTATGAACACATGGTTGTTTGCAATACATTGTGTAAATAATGTGGTCCAATATCTAGGTTATATGGAATGAATTGCCTTCGGTGAAATTAAAAATAAAAGAAATTAATTATTTACGATGTTTTATTTGAAGTAACAATACTCTATATATATAAGATATAATGCAAAATACACAAAAAAAAAACAACTCCGATATTTTACGTTGTACGATCATCCATTTACGAACTTTGCTGAAAAAAGCACACATCAAATGGTGGTAATTTTTATTAAATATAAGACACTTCTTGCGAGTTTATTATAAAAAATATGCATACACGTACTAAATACTCTATAGAAAAATCAATTGTGATTTTTTTTTGTTGCTGGCAATGATGAAAGTACTATTCAGCCAACACAAATGACGTTCGATAGAAATAAAGCATTAATTATACAGATATATTCCTGTTTTTATATAAAATTAAATTCGGGCAATTATTAATTAAAATAAAATGTAATTAATAATTTGACCTTCCCAAGTTCACGAATCACGCTTATCTCACCGCCGTCCGTCGACTGTTTTTGACAATGATAAAAAATAAATCATTACTTCGTTTTTATTAGTCACGTTTGGCTTTATACATTCAGGTTTTACTAAAACCTAATCAAAACTTTTTAGGGAAACTCTTTTTTAAATTTCGATTGCATATTGCAGCAAATATTTCTAATTCCCTGTTTTATCCTACATCTAAAATGTCATCTGAGATTTTGGTCGATTGATTGCCCATAAATTAATATTAAAAAGAAAAATGTGTAGAGTTAATTAATGCTTTAATTTCTAGCGTACATTAGTGTTTATAGGTTAATCTATTTCAATTTCAAGATGGTGTTCTTGAGTTTGTCGACGTTGGCGCCAGAGAACTCCTCGATTTTCTTGGTGCCCTTGACGAATACGAACGTCGGCATCGCATTAATGTTGTACTCGGTCGCGATGTCTTCACACTCGTCTACATCGACCTAAAATAAAAAATAAATTATCACTTTATCACGTTGGTCTGTGTTTAGTAAACTCGTCATACAAAAGAGTCAAGTATCTACACATATATTATTTTAGATTTTTGAAAAAAAAAAGTGATGGAGGTGTCTAGGAATCTATACTAATATTATAAGGAGGTAAAGTTTGTGACGTTGTAAAGGATAATCTCAGAAACAAGTGGTCAGATTTGTAAAATTCTTTCAGTGTTACATAGCTCATAGTAGTTCCTGAGATTACCCCTTACAACATTACCAACTCACAAATTTTAACTCTTTATAATATTAGTATAAATATAAATATAGATAGATAGTATAGAAGTATAGATATAGATGTTTAAGACTATCGGGAAACGATAAAATAATTAGAACAAAATTGATAAATTATAATTGAAGACATGACTTTACAAAGTTGTGTTGCTTTTATAATATGCTGAATAATTGTATTATGCCTCTAAGTAACAATTACCAATATATTTTAATAACAATATTTATGAAATGATAATTAAAAAAAAAATGCAATTAAAATTAGGCAATATTTATTTTGTGGCCCCAATATTCGAACTTTCCAGGGACTTTTTGTGGAATTCATGCTCCTTGGTATTATTTTCCATCGACTTGTTCACAATAACCGAACCATATTACGTGAAATGCCACCAACATTACAAAATATAGAGTCAAATAACACAAGATTACGAATCTATACTAATATTATAAAGAGGTAAAGTTTGTGAGTTTGTGGCGTTGTAGGGGCTAATCTCAGGAACTACTGGTCCGATTTGAAAAATTCTTTCAGTATTATATAGCTCATTTATCGAGGAAGGTTATAGGCTATATATTAACACGCTAAGACCAATAGGACCTGATTGCCAAAGAAGAATGTTTTATAGTCTGGTATTTTTCCTCTTGAGAGCATTCGCTGTGTGTTAACATTAGCCCAAGTAACTATTCCACGCGGACGAAGTCTCTGGCAGTGGTTACTAAAATATAAGTCACTACATGACAAACTAAGACCCCGACAAAAATTCCAATTGATGATTTATCCAGTTCCATCCAGTTCGTGAGACATTCAAAAAACGGATCAAGTTTCTGAATGACGTTATAGGAGTATGAATATATATGGTTGTTGGCAATCAAAAGCGCATAGCGATGAGTAACCGTCTAGTCTTTCTGAGAACAACATTATTTGTCTCACCGAGATCACAAATGTATGTATGTGTTAATGCCTCACTATTGTAAATGCATTAACAAATATAACGTATACAAGAACGACAATAATTTGCCTATGGGTTGTGAAACAAGTACGGTGTTATTATAAAAGAGTTAAATACGTATTGAATACTCGCTTTAAAAAGGTTACATTTTAAAAGCACCGCGGTCGCTGAATGTCCGCAATCTTGCTCTTTTGTCTCGCTTTGGTTAGGTTGCGTTAGACTTGCGAAAAAAGGATAACGTGAACTTGGCTCGGGCGAGCGCGGTGCATTTACTACGAAATTTTGTTAAAGCAAGTATTCAATACGTATTTAACTTTTTTGTAATAACACCAATGTTGTATGCTTCAACTTTTTTTAGAAATTTTAATAAACAACAACTTTCAAAATTAAGTCAGAAATCTTGTAGTCGTCTTGTGGTTTGACCGATGGAATACTAACGTCTACAGGTTTCAATCCAACGGATTTTTCGTACATTTACTAATTTAAATTGGCAACATTATCGGTTCACGGTGAAGGAAAACATCGCTAGGAAACTTGAACTTGAGAAATGTTCTCGTATGACCAAAAATATAGAAATGTGGATTTCTCAGAGTTTCAAATCGCCAACAAGTCGTGGGCTGGCGTGATGATTACGCCCATATCTCCATTCGGGACGAGACTTATGACCATGCAATGGGATTCTTACAGGTTGATAATGACTGGAAATTACTATAAATAATAACAATCCACATTTCTAGCATTTGTTTCAATTTTGGGCGATGATCCTTCCTTGGAAAGTGGCACGAGTATAATAAATCTTACCAGTTCCCAAAGTATTGGCGATATTAATTGATAATAGATCAAGTTATTTTATTCGGACGTGCGTACAAAAAAAATACAAGTCTTCATTTATGTTTTGGAATTGGAACGCCATGTAGATTGAATCGTGTTTATTAAAAAACAATGAATTACCATTTTAACTCTAACCTTTTTAATAAAGACGCTATAAAATTCAAATATTATTATTTCAATGAGACCAATAGTTCCAGAGATCAATGCGTTCAAACAAACAAATTATAAGTATTAGTATATATATGATCCTATGTAACTAAAACTCTTATAGAAATTTTAAAAAGAAAGAATTTAATAAAACCAACACACAGTCATCACTGTTATTATAGACTGAAAAGTTACAATACCCGACATATGATTTAACATGTCGGGGAGTAGAGCGAGACGTCCGATTTAGGTCGGCTCGCTTCAGTTTTGTAAAAACGTCCTCTCTATCGCACAGCGCGACGACTGCGATAAAACCGAACTTAGCCGACTTACACCCTTTTGTACTCGAAGTGTCAGATCAAAAGCCCGGTACAGTATTAAATATTTACGTAAATTAGTGCCTATAGCCGCTATCACTACGCAACTATCGAATTCGATTACACACTTATCAAAGTAGTCCAAACATGTCATTATGAGAACCTGATAACACACGTATTGCTTCTCATAATGGTTCAGAGTCTAAGTATAGTGATGCACTCTTGTATGTCTATCAGGTGTGGACGATAGAACGTGAACGTTTTTTTTACGAGGCAATTAAATAAAAACTAGCTTTTGTTAACGGCTTTGCTCGCGTTCATTTAGACTTGATCTACCCCTCGGAAACGGTATTTTTTTGTGGATGAAAGATTAATTGTAAAAATTATTGTACTTTATTGCAGACTAGTTTCTGCCCCGTGACTTAGTCCGCGTGGAATAGCTATTTCGGACTAATGCTAACATGCGGCGGAAGCTCTCAAAAGAAAAAAAAGAAACGAGTTTGAAACATTTTTAATTAGTGCTCCACTCCCACTGGTCTTAGCGAGATGATATATAGCCAATAGTTTTCCTAGATAAATGAGCTATTTTTCGAATCGGAACAGTAGTTCCTGAGATTAGTGCGTTCAACTAAATTAGTTAAAGATTACTACTCTTATCGCGTACTTAACAGGAGCCGTCATTTAAATTACAATGACTTATGATAGAGTGGACCGATTTTAATGATGCAAAGACTACGTTACTCTTGAAGATATGCTTTATGGTATATCGTGAACCCAGTACTTTAGCAGTGATACGTGTATATACAAACAGACAGACAGACATTTCTAAAAATAATTGAATTGTATTTTATTATTTATTACTAGACACGTACAATAGTTTTTTCACGAAAATCGAAAAAGTACAAACATATTGGATATATATTATTATACTTGTGGTCGTATTTAAATATTAATCAATAAATAATTTTGCAAGATTCAATATGAATAATTTATTTTTTGCCATTATTTTTACCAAAATAGCAGATAAGTATACTTGTATGGATACGTTAATTACGAACGAGTATATTATCAATTCAATTATCTACAAACAATTTATAAGGAATGTGATCAGGAGTTCAGAATATAGTAATGTTCTAGAAGTGATAAGCACATGAATAGTATTCTAATACGTAATGCTAAACTTATATTCACGTATCTACACTAATATTATAATGCTAGAGTTTGATCCCTTCCTTTCGATTCACATGTTGTGTTTTTGTATCATGCAATTTTAATTGTATGATCCAAAAATGGATACATGTATAGCTTAGCATAGTTTAGCTAGGTCAGATCGGGATTTTCCGAGGTAACGGTCAAGCCGAGGTGTGCCGAGCACCCTTGAGCTAGTTACCAAAAATAAAATCGGCTGAGTGCCTTAAGCGCTCGCCTTAGTAGTCCGGTGAAGCTGTAAAGACCTTGCTAGGTCAATAGCGGAGTCAGTTCGAGAAAAAAAAAATGCTAGAGTTTGTTTGTTTGTGTGGTTAAAGGCGCTTATCTCAAGAGGTAATAGTCAGATTTGAAATTCTTTCAGTGTTATATAGCTAATTTATCGAGGAACGTTATAGGCTATACATCATCACGCTAAGACCAATAGAAGCAGAGCATCAATGACGAATGTCCCAAAATATTATTTTTTTTTTTGTTTTTGAGAGTTTCCGCTGTATGTTAGTAATAGCCGAAGGTAACTATGCCACGCGGATGAAGTCGTGGCCAAAAGCTAATAAACGATAAATCACATAACACAAAAACGTTATTATCCCCAAAAATGTCTTTAAAAAAACATATACAGAAAACAGTACGTTAAAAATTTTTAAACAAAATAAATAATTTATAAATATATTGTGTAAATAGTTTACATCATTAACGCTTGAAATAAACACGGGTTTTCCGCTATATTTTTATGTGATTCAATTTATTTGTGTAACTTTTCTCGGCTTATCATCACAATAGGAATAATATTCACATTATGTATATTTATTCTGAATAAATAACACATTTGTCCGCTTTATATTGTGAACTAACTATACCTTTATTTAATAGCTAAGTATAATAAACCTAGTTTACTTGGTGGGGTATGGAATTTGAGAGAAGAATTGTTGGATGATTCGCCATGCTTATGTTTATTTAGAGGAATCATAGTGAAAGTAAAATTATTGTTGGAACACGCCATGGTTGTCTCTAAATATGACTGCATTTATATTAATCGAGGAGCCACTATTGACCTGCGATACCGCGCTATTGACTATACCGGGGGTGTTACTAATGACCTCAAACGCTATTGGTTAAAGTTCTGTTCATTTATTTACCCCGATGTGAGACGTCATTGGTTGGATGTATTGCCTGTTTATATATCTTCATGCCTTAAAAGACGACCGATGAGTAGATGCTGGACATACTCGCTCAGACAGTTGGGCTAGCCATACCTACGTATACTTTGTCGTAACTATATTCAATATTGTCTTTCTGCATCTGCTAACGTTTTACTCGATTGTTCTCAATGAATTGATTGATCAAATCATAACCATGACGTGACGTGACGTTTCATGGATGATGTCATGTTCTTATATGGACACAATTTTTATCGCTGCCCCAACATATTCAATCAAAAATATGTTTCTATAAATATTTTTACAAATATAATGTCATGTTGACGACCCATAAAAAAAAAACAAATTTATGTAGCCTTCTAGGCAAATAACCCATTTACCTTAAGAACGACGATGGAGTCTGCCATTTCGTTTGCCATCTCATCGAGTTTGGGCCCGATCATCTTGCAGGGTCCGCACCAGGTCGCCATGAAGTCGATCACGACTAGTTTGTCGCCAGCCTCCGTCAGCCTGGTCTTCAAGTCATCGAAATCCTTGATGTGGATCGACATTTTGTACTGAAGGAGACACAATAATTTACGTTATTTATTTGAAAATATATGGATATACAAGAGGTAGCGGTTGCTGTGGATCAGTTTTTTTGACAATCAATCTTCTAGTATCTTCCATTGTTGAATAGATAATTTATACTAATATTATAAAGAGGTAAAGTTTGTGACGTTGTAGGGGCTAATATCTGGATTTACTAAACGTTAAAAATTGAGGCGTCATAGGACACCTGGCAGATGTGAAACATGGAAATTGTTTTGTATAATTTATATGCATAAAAGAAAAGATAACGTCTGGAATCAGCTATGGTATAATGAAAAGATAAAGCATTACAAATTTGTTCCATAAAATTATAGCTGTTTTTTTTATTTTATTACATAAATATTCATTTTTATTAAATTAAATTCAAAGTGCAACTAGGCGCAGGCGCGGTGTGTTTGTCGACATTTATCAAAAGGCGCGTCGTCGGCGCGTGCCGCATAACACTAGCAGAACGAGTGGCCGACAATACAGTTTGAATTTCATGATTATACAAATAGGGTTTCAAATGTTTTTGAGTATTTCGTTAATAGTGTAAAGTTCGTCATAGCGTCGCCACGCCAACGATCAAGTTTATCCTCCGCCTATAAATGTTTCACATCAAAATATCGTCATCGCACACCCTAATGTATTAGTAATAAAAAAAAATT
Source organism: Antheraea mylitta (assembly GCA_014332785.1). Lineage (NCBI taxonomy): Eukaryota > Metazoa > Arthropoda > Insecta > Lepidoptera > Saturniidae > Antheraea > Antheraea mylitta. The sequence continues at coordinate 9,329,541 of JACEII010000007.1, read as the reverse complement.
ATACATTATGTTTTTAGTGGATGCACAGAAAGGAATCAATTCCAGACATCGTTCATATATCGATCCATTCTATAATAACCGTTGATACCAAAACCAGTTTGATATGGTGCTAAAACTTACTGTCCGGCAAATGAGTAACATGCTTTGGGACTTTGTTGGTAAACCTAACACTATTACCTAACACATTTGTTATTGGTTTTACTGACTTGGGATGACAAGTTTGTCCTAGTTTCTAGTGTTTAGATCAGTTATACTCAACTTGCAGGCCGCCGGGTCTTTCCAGTTAGCCCACCCGATTATATTTTATTTTCAATTATTTGAATTTTCATGCCCACCAGAAAAAACTATGAGCACCCTGAGTAAATTAAATATATCTCAGATAACCTGACCGCGATGCGTTTATTATCATATACCAAGCTTGTTTTATTTATTCTCTATACATGTGTTGATATGTAGTTACTCAATTTGAAATTACGTTTTTTTTTAATTTAATACCTAAATATTTGCAGTTTTGCGACACCATGAGTGAAACGTATTTGTGGCCCATTTAAAAAAAGTTTGAGTTTATGGTCACTGGTTTAGATTATGTTGGTCTCTTATGAAATACAGTGTTTCAAAATTTCTGTAGACATATATTAAAATCATGAAGTACCAATTATTCTAAATAAAACCCTCAAAATGTCGATATTAGTTTTTTTTATTGATTTATTTAAATACCTGTCCGGAACGAAATCAAAAGCGAAAAAAAAACCTTCAATAACGACCGATGGTCAGTCGCAATAATAACATAACATAAAATAACTTACTGAGACTCTGTAGACACTTTAATTTCTGACAATAAGTTCTAAAAATCAGGAGCAGGTATCGCCGTGTGTCTAATTTTCGTCAGAACACAAGTTGGGTGTTCACAAAATTAAACGGAATATTCTTTTTCGTGATATGTCATGTTTTAGTACCCCTGAATATAGTCCTTCTGGTAAATTTTAGCATTTTTTATTACGAGTTCAAAATATAGGTGTTTTTTAGTTTTTTGGATATAACTTTATTAAAAATGGTCCCTATTTCATCTTTTTTTCTGTTTTTACATGTACCTTAAATCGCGGTCCCCAACGAACAAAATCGTGATAGGAAAATGTCAATTTTACAGGAGCAAATAAAAACTGAATATCTTGAAAACTATCAATATTAAAAAGAAGTTTGTTTCCTCTTCAGAGCTTCCGCTGCGAGTTAGCGTTAGCCCAAGGTTATTATTTCTACGCGAACGAAGCCGCGGGCAGGAGCTAGTTTAATATATAATTGGATATTTGATCCTTTCAGCTATTTGAGTGCGTCGTCGGCAAGAACGGTCAGGTCATCTCGAGTTGTATTATATTTTCTTAGTGGGCCTATTCGTATGATGTGTGCTATTGATTGGACATCCGTTCCCGAGGTCACAGCGCGGTGAGTCAATCCATCCTCACGAGTATTTCAATTTCACACACCGCCCGTGTGGTCGGCTTTATTTACACAATTACTTTGGGGCAGTTCAAAACCCTTTATTTTCACGTATACAATTATTTATTTTCGATTCTTGAAAATTTGAACTAATTCAGTTTTAAAGTTTGTTGATTTTAAATTTTCAAAAATCGATAATAAATAGTAATAATTAATATAAATAACAATTCCGTTAGCCGA
>JACEII010000007.1:9271970-9327857 GCA_014332785.1 Antheraea mylitta | reverse complement strand
CCCTGCTCGCGACTTCGTACGCGTAGAATAATTACTTTCGGCTAACGCTAACACGCAGCGGAAGCTCTCAAGAGGAAAAAAATCCCGATTTGGAAACATTTTTCATTGGTGCTCCGCTCCTATCGGTCTTAGCGTGATGATGTATCTATAACCTTCCTCGATAAATGGGCTATATAACGCTGAAAATTGGACTTTCAAATTGGACCATTAGTTCCTGAGATTACCCCCTACAACATCACAAACTCACTAACTTTACCTCTTTATAATATTAGTATAGAGATTATAGATAATTGTCCGTTGGATTTTAGCGAATATCGCCTACTTTATGTATTCTGTGGTATGTATTATTTACATTGTCAATACCTATTAGATTATTACAAAACGCCGAAAACTAATGTTGTCCGTGTCCATATTATAATCATTTCTCTCTTACAAATAAATATATACCGTTTCCTTTCTACCACATGTGAACTCACGCTCGATTTTTTAAAAATACTAATTCTGAATTTACTACTTAATACCGGTTTTAAATTATATCACTACTGCTTACCCACTACGAAAAAGAGTGATGATATACTATAGACTTAAATTCCTCTACTTGCGAGTGAGAGTCATAAAAATTAATTCAGCCGTTTCCCGATATTCACCCAGACAAATAACAGATAAATTCACATTATATGTATGAATTATAACAAAATATTTATGTTGTAAGCGATACTTTATCAATAGTTAACATCGGATGGATAGATTACATCGTATACCGTCGATTTCAACAAAAACTAAGGTCTGCGGTAATCAATACAAATAACCTTGTAATGTATACCGTACTTACCTATAAAAATGTTTAAACACTTAAATATAATATCACAGTATACAACACAAGGCAACCAATGCTGTGTTTCAAACGAAACGTCAATCCGCACTGAACGTTCAAGGATCACTGACGAATTATATATTATTTCGTTTCTCGTTCGATTCGATTTCCCCATTGGCGCAGCATGACGCAACAGTAATATTGTTGCCGTCTTAGTCACACTTACGAGTCACGGTTAACAAGGAAAGAGATGGTAATTACTATGGCGCTATTATATTGCTAATATTCTATTAGTGTAGGTGACGTCATGTTCCTTTTTATGAATGACGGCCTTGGAGATTTGCTTGTCATGACGAGAAAACATTATAGGTACTACTACAAGTCACTACTGTTTGTCACACTTAAATTAATTAAATAAACTTTAATTCTATCTGCATTAGCAATTTGTATGATTAAACTTGATATAAAATTTCAGAATTATTCTCTTCTATAGAGTTTTTCTTATACAAAACGTGTGGTATAATTTCCTTCGCAACATCCAATTAAGACGAAGTAAGGAAAAACAACTATAGAACAGGTTTTACGTCTCATAGCCGTGTCAGTATGAGGCCTTGTACGTTGAACTTTGTTTAATTTTTGAGCCAATCTCATACCCGAGCGGTTAACTAATAAACTATATGTGTATATTTTGGAAATGAAAATGTATTATTATGAAAAGTATACGAAAATTTTAGATAAAAATGTCAGTTGATATGTCATTTTATTTGCATTTATTTTCTATTACAGTTTTCATATTTTATGTTATTATAATGGCTTATTGTATTTAATTTTATATTAATACCCATTTACGTGATAGAAAATCTTGAAGCCACACAAACGAATTCTGTCATGACAGTCACCAACGTTGAACAAAAACCAGTACCACAGAATAATCCCAAGGAGGGTTGATGTCAGGCAGGCGGCCGATCGTAAAAATTAAGGACGCGCTCTCAAAAAAGGTCCATTTTCACTGTTTTTTGGCAAGAATTACAACAAAACTACTCGGCTTTGGTAAACATAAAAGACTAACTATAGATACATCGCACCTTTAACATTACAGTACGGATGATTGTTTTTTTTAAAACTAATGAGTTTTCATTTAAAATAATCAATTCTCCGTAGTCTCCTCGTGCAAAACAGCCTGATTTTCTGTATGAAAATCTCAGTAATTGTACGGTTTTCTTAATTTAAAAAAATACCTGCTTATGCTACATATAATCAAGTTTAAATAACATGAAATAAAATCCAAGTTATGTATAATATATCTGAGAAAAAAAAATTACTTGTGAACAAAATTTCACCATTTTATGTTAATTATGTAGACTTTAACTCCTATGGAATAAGGTTCAATTTATTTCTTTATTTAGATTCGACTGACACAAAAGTATGAAAGAAGGATTCACGCCGTGTTAGAATGCGCTCTGGCGCCATACCGCTTCGACGTGTACGTCGTATTGCTCTCGATTTAAAAAAAAATAAATTGCTGTAGAAATACGTATACACTTTACAAAACGTTTTAATTATTTGAAAAAACTAACCGACTTTTTATTTCTAGTAGTAAGGATACTGTAATTAGGTTGAAACAAAAATTATAAATTTGGTTTTTATTACGTTAGTTCTTTTTATATTTTATGTTTTGAGGTACTGTTATGGAACTTATTGACGGGTAGAAATACATATGTCGTCTTTGTAGTCCTCTCGTTAGTAGTAACGAGAACTTACCACAGGACTGAACAAAATGATCTCATGATGACCCACTTCAAAAACTGTTATGAAAGTCATTGATGGATAGAGACAGATATGTCTTGTTTGTACTCCTTTCGTTAGGTAATAACAAAATGGCCTCATAGAAACGTCTAAGGAAGCTATTTCATGGGTAGAAATATATATGTCGTTTTCGCATTCTCTTTATTAATTTTATTATCTATTCAGAATATATACAATAATATCATAATCACACGCTGCAGAATTTACAAACAAATGTAAACTTTCAAAAGAATCAAATATAAGGCTTATTCTTTATAAGAATATGATCTCTCAAGTCTTGTTTATAATGAAACGAATTATTTGGTGAAAAGTGTATCTAAGCTAGAGATGCAAAGTTTGTCCGTGGAATTAGGGTTAGTTTTACACAAAGGCCATCATATGCTGCCCAATGTGCTACAGGTATTACAACTTACAATTCAGGTGTTTTGTAGTATGTTGTTCACAGAATTATTTTTGATACAGAAGCAAACGCTAATTTAAAAATTCTCCTATCTAAATTTCTGAGCACATACTCAATGTAGCTAATATCTATATGTACTAAAATTCAGTTATCACGATATAGCCACTTGTCTACCCCATGAGGAATTAAATATTAATAAAACTTTTCAGCATAAACTCGTATATTTCTAGTTACTCTATACTATACAAAAATTTGATATCCCGACAGAGATACGCATACGCAGCTAGCGCATCTACGCCTGAGAAATGAAACTTTCATCAGATAGTGTGAGACAAAACATCTGAACCCAAACCTGATGTTTGTAGCTACTATGGATACTAAAGTTCAATTGTCATGATACAGATACTCACTAGGTCTATGAGAAATGATACTCTTATCTAATACAAGATTCAACTTCAGAGCGCAAACTTCATGTGTATAGCTATTATTAATATTTTAAAAAAATTATAACGAAATAGCTCTCACCGTGTCCTAAGATATGAAACATTTAGCTGACACTAAGCCTTTGAGTGCAAACTCAATGTTTCTAACTATTAGTACTATACTAAGATTATCATAAATACTGTTTTCATCAAACTTTAAAAAATTGAAACCTTGCTCCTACACTAGGAGCCTAAACATCTAAGCACAAACTTGATGTTTCTAGCTATTACCTAGACTATGCTCCAGTTACCACAATACTACTCTTCATGAAAATGTTGAGAAATTAAGCCTTGATCGCTCATCAAGGGGCTAAATATTTGAACACACATTCGATGTTTCTGTTTATTACGTATACATATTTACGTTTAGTTATACTGTTTTTGAGTGAGTATGACCTTGAGAAACTATAATTTATTTTGGTACTATTACATCAAATATAACAAAAAGTAGAACATAAATAGTAAGTAAATATTTTTATAAAAGTATCAAAGTCGTTTATAGTGCGCTATAACTGCCGTGCTTATCAATTTTCATGTCAGTGTGCGTGAGTTTTACGCGTCTAGTAGAACCTGAAGACGAAATTGAACTTCTAAAATTGGAGAGCGCGTCCTTAAGCCAAATCATAATACATCACATGATAAATATGTTGTACCGACCCTACTCAGGTGGGATAAGGGTAAGAAGAAGAAGAAATGAAACTTTTAATAGAGTATATAATCCAAAAGACTATAGAGATAAAGTGTGGAAATTGAAAAAAAAAAATAGATTTGCATGCAAAATTAACTGAACCCCTTTTAACATATTACGTTTAATGCCAAATATTGTCAGCTTGAACTGATTGTTTTAGGGATCCTTTAAGTTACTTGCACTTATTTATTAACACGGGTCATAGACAAAGTAAAAAAAAAACTACCCACTACTATAGAGTAGATAGGATATTGTAGAATAATTAAATAGAAATTGTTAACTAGTGTCTATAGTGTAAGCATCGTTTAATCTATGAAGTGATTTTTTGTATAATGACAACAGAGTGTCGGCAGTAAGACATGATATGAGGTTGAATATCTAATATCTTTTGAAATTATTATTTATGGTCAGAAGTGCTTTTTGTTTTAATATTGATTAATGCAAAAATATAAATTGACATGTAAAAAAATCGTAGCAAAGACTAGTATTCATGAGTAATAAATCTGTTATTATTTCCAAAATCCTGCAATTTTTCTGAGTTTAATATCTTTATCTTTCAACACTAAGATATAATCCTAAATCCATACCTAGAATAATAGGCTTACGGGTATATACTTTTTTAGTCCGGTGAAGCTGTTACGACCTTTCTGGGTCAATAGTGTAGTCAGTTCAAATAAAAAAAGGAAGAAATTTTTACGTTAAATATTTAAAAAATATTCTGGTGGGGCTTGAATTAATGGCAGTACACATTTCCATAGTTTTCTAAAAATGTTGTCTGCCTGTCGTTAGTACGGGATTCACGCTAATGTACTGGATGGATTTTGACGAAATTTGGTATGGTAATAATTTATACACTGGTATATCAAATAAAATACATCAGATATAACACAATTTTTTTTTTTCGAAATGAGAACGCTGTTGTCCTAGGATGGTCTTTACAGCTTCACCGAACTACTGAGGCGAGCGCTGAAGGCACTCAGCTGATTTGGGATATATAGGCGACTAACTCGAGGGTGCACGGCACACCTCGGCTTGGGCTGTCGTGTTTTGTGCAAAATCGCGACCTATCTGAGCTAACCTAAGCTATCTAGACATACGTATATAAGTTATTGAAACATGCATGTGTACCAAGCACGCGTGTCTCAACAACTCCTATATGTATTTTGTGTCGGAAAAAATCCTCTAAACTATATAGGATAGGGAAAAATAAGGGTAGAATTCTTTGTCGTTTATTTCTCTGAAAAAAAAAAACAGCGTGTAAGCGTGCACGTGTGTATAGGTGATGTGTGTGATGTAGTAGCATTGATGTAAGGTTTTGTGTCACTGTATCGAGTGAGCAGCGTACTCAAGGGCTCCATGCCTAGGGAACGGACCTAGGCTTGAGCCGCTGCCGAGGGGGGCTTAATCTGGTGTTATCGTGCAGCCAGTACAGCACTAAACTATAGCTATACCTAGTTATTCTATACACATATTATTTTTATAGCAATAAATCGGTCTAAATATTGAGTAAATAACTGATTTAGTCTGAAAGATGATATATGTTCATATATTTTTCTTCAATACAATGGAGTATAAAAAGGTTTTAATACAAGTTGAAGATAGTTATGATAAAGTAAGTCGTAGAGATGTTTATTAAGCTTTATGTAGGTTAGTTTTTACCTTAATTGAACCTGGTAGGTGATGCTAAGAACGGGTTCTAGGATTATTTAAAAAAAAGTCACATATAATCTGGGTATATGTTTGAGTGAATCCATGGATAGTTTGGATTCACAATTGGAAACGGTAGTTGTAGCTCCAATCGGATATCAGTTTTATTAATTTTTTTCGCGTTTTTTTGCCATTTAACATTTTTGTCCAACTCTTTACAGTTTAGCTAAAAAAATACAGAAAACGGAAATTTGAATTTCAAAGGTATATAACAAATCAAATATTGAATATAGAAATTCGACTAAAGAGAATTTTTTGTAGCAAATTTAATAATAAAAAAGTCCATTCATTCGTTTTTTTTTAATTATCAGTTTGCAGAACAAAAAAAAGAACCATGTCTTCCATACTATTTGAATGGAAAAACTTTAAGTTCGATGGAGAACCTCTTAGAAATGGAATTTTGAGCTCCGCTTTGAACATGAACTCTGTTGGGACATCTTCTAAGATATTTTGTGCTGAGAGCAAAAAAAAAGAAATCGTCACTTTTTTGGCACACCCTAATGAGTTATGAATTTTTGATATAGTCTTTTGGATCCGGTGTAAAGTTTACTAAGTTTAGTTGGTTTTTCAAGTTACGACAATTCCGCTGTCTTCTGTCATAGTTAAGAAGCTCAAGGCAGTAAAATCTATGGCCAAACTTTTTAGTCAAGACATTGTCGGCATTATCTTCAATTAATAAAAACCAATAAGTAATTTGAAAAAAGGTTCACATTGTTTTTTTACCAAAGCTCACTTGTGTATCACTGTATCACTTATTGTATGAATATTTGGCACCTGTGAGGTTCTCATGAAAATGATGACAATGTATTTATCTTCATTCATTTGCAACTAAATGTTTAATTTTGACACACAGAAACTTGATGTGTTAATTAATATTACTTATAGCTCTTTGTGAGACAAAGGTTTATCTATATATGTACATATTAATAGGCAGTGGTGGAACGGTTAAGAACACTCTATGTTCCTCAACCGATTTTCTTAATTCTTTTTTTTTGTTTTGTAGCTACGGACTAGGTTTGTCGATATAATATCGAAATATCGATATCGTCGGTCGTTATTTTTTATATTCATCAACATTTTCTTAGCCTTATCCCACCTAGGTTGAATCGATATATAATGTTTTTCTTTTCCATTCTCCTGTCAGATATCATCTGAGAATTCACACCATTTATACATATGTTATTTTTACACACTTTATCCATACCTTTTTCGGTTTTCTCTACTCTTATATCAGTCCACCTTCATACTAAAACTTTTCTAGTCGTAAGTCTTTCATCTCTCTTTATCTCTCATCTCCTATTCGTCTCGCTATCACTCTTTCCCAAACCTTCATATTGTGTGACATGAGCTTTATTCCTCGATAATTGTTACAGTCCTGCACATACCCTTATTCTTAAAAATAGGCACTATTACACTATTGCACCATTCATGTGGGATCGCTTCCTCTAGTAACATCTTATTAAAAAATAACGTCAGCCACACCCATCCATCTACTTTTAAAAACTTCCATACTTCAATAGGTATGCCATCGGGCCCAACGGCTTTTCCGTTTTTCATACCATTCACAGCTCTTCTTACTTCATCCTCAGTTATTTCTTGTACAATGCCTAAATTTGATGGTACGGAATCTAACTCTCCAGTCCTGTCATTTTCTTCATTCATCAGTCTTTCAAAATATTTCTTCCACCAATTCTTTATGTCCTCATCATTCATCAAAACTTTTCTTCCATCATCTTTTATACATTTAATGTGTGTAATATCTCTTGTATTATTTTCTCTTGCTTTTGCTAAACGATACAAATATTTTTGTGTTTGTGAGTCCTCTAGAGATTTGTACAAATCATCTTGAACTTTAGCTCTGGCAATAGCAACTGCTCTTTTTGCATTCCTTTTACATTCTACATACATTATTCTTTTATTTTCTTTAGTTGTACTATCTTGATCTTCAATACATTTCCATTCATTGAAAGCCGTTTTTTTTTTCTTTCAAAGCCTTTTGTGTGTCTTCGTTCCACCACCAAGTATCCATATTTATCTTTCATCTTCCTTTCGTTTCACTAAACACATCCCTTGCTACGGTCCTTATACATATTGCCATTTCATTCCAACACTCATTAACAGTTTTCGCTACCATATTTTCCATTTCTATCATTTTATTAACAATTTTTGTCCTAAATTCTTTCGCATACTCATCTTTCTTTATAAGGTACCATTTAATTCTGGGTGGGAGAATCGAATGTTTTCCGGTCATTTTTAATTTTATTTTTAAATCTAACACTAATAAACGATGTTGAGTAGCTAATATCTCTCCAGGCAGAACCTTGCAATCTTTCACTATCTGAATACTATTTCTTCGTAACAGAAAATAATCAATTTGGGTATTGTGATTACCACTATTGTATGTGATTTAGTGATGATCTTTTTTTTTTGGAAAAAAGTATTAGCTATGGCAAGGTCGAAAGCAACTGCAGCTTGAATGAGATTTTCACCTTCTTTGTTTCTATTCCCAAAACCCCAGCTTCCATGTACTTTCTCATAGCCTCCACTGTCTCTTCCCACATGCCCATTCAAATCACCTCCGATATAGATATCCTCATTCTGTGAAATATCAATCATCACCCCATCAAAATCTTCCCAAAATTTTTTTTTTTTTAACTTTATTTTTGGCAATCAGTCTTTCAGATTATTACTGCCATTGTCGAGTAATCAATAATATTACAAGCGTCGTACGATCATTACAATATCAAGCGTCGTATCAATCAATATTCTAACAAGATGGTGGATCTCTTGTTACAACCCTCCAAGGAGTTTTTGTGGCACCTCAGAATTTCATGCTCCGTGGTATTATTTTCCATTCACTTCACTTATGCACAATAAACTAACCATATTACATAAAATACCACTAACTTTACACAATATAGAGTCAAGAAACACAAGATTATGAATAAAATATAAAATCCACTACATGACAGACTGAAATCCCGCCAAAAACGAATTCCCAAAACTTTTCTTTTACAGCCTCATTACACCCAGCTTGGAAAATAAATATACTGGATTAAAAACTGTCAATCAATGTTAAGCTGATTTACAATTATTTTTAATAAAACCGATATATATAGATTTTTTTCCGATATATCGAAGTCCGATATTTTTATAAATATCGATATATCGACAATCCGATATTTTTTTAAAATATCAATAGCCCTACTACTAACGAGCTTTACTGTTCCGATTGTTCGCAATAACAAACTGGAAAAGATTTTTTCTCTCTATGGTCGAAGTATAACCTCTGAAAACAAGCACTCTGTTTACGCAAATTTTGTCGACCCATATTTAAAAGACAGCTACCATATGAAAGCGCGAGCTAACGGTACTGTGGCGCCATCTCTTAATGACAAACTAAAACATATTGAATATCTGTCTCGAACACGACTTTTTTTATTAACCGACGAAAAAAACGGAGGAAGTTCTCAGTTCGAAGCGTATATGCACATATATAATGTATATACGATTTTAAAATTTCTTTTTTTATTGGAAAGGGTTTTTATCCGAAGTTGGTCCCATATAAATTTGGGTTTTTTTTTTTTCGAAATTTCTACGCTATTAACCCAGCAAGGTCTTAACAGCTTCACCGGACTACTAAGGCGAGCGCTTAAGGCACTCAGCCGATTTTATTTTGGCAACCAGCTCAAGGGTGCACGGCACACCTCGGCTTGGTTGTTGCCTGTTGCATGCAAAATCGCGACCTATCTTAGCTAACCTAGCTAACTATTCATATATGTATGAGTTGTTGAAACGTATATGTGTACCAAGCATACACGCCTCAACAACTCCTCCATATATTTATTATCGTAAAATTAAGAGTTTTTCAGTTCGATGAGGGAAAAAAGTAAATCCTTCCACTTTCATGTGTAAGCGTGTAGGTGTGCACGTGTGTGGGGTGATCGTGTAGTGTTGTAGCAGTGATGTATATTTGTGTGTCACCGTATCGCGCAAGCAACGCACTCAAGGGCTCCCTACTCATGGATCGAACCTAGGCTTGAGCCACTGCCGTGGGAGGCCTAATCGGGTGTGCGGGAGCGAAATTAACCCCCAGACCACGGCGGCGTGATCTGTGGTTACGCGGGCGTGGGCGTGAGTACGCTCTGTTTCGAGGGACAGGCTGACACTGATCGTTCGCTGACGTGATTAAATCAGGAGGGTCGGTAAAAATGCATCGCGAACGTCTTTTATAATGCGCAGCGTTAGCTACGGGTTCATAGTTTGCGGCGGATACCACTAACGGATTAGGAATATAAATTTGGGAAAAAAATTCCCACCCTAATGTAATATGAAAATGAAAATAGAGAATGATCGATTGTTCACTCACTGATTATATCTAAGACCGCGCACAACTTTTGACAGAATAGTCCGACTTTAATTATTATTCTTTAATTTGAAAGTGTATACCCCGAAGTTGGTCCCATATACATTTAAAGTAATGTAAGAAAACCTAAATGATTTTGAGTCGGCGTCAAATAATCAATGAACTAAATTACTTTAAATTCAAAAATATAACCAAATAAAATTAAAAATGCAATGTGAAATCTCCAGCGGTAACATGTGTGCCTGTCCCGGTTGTTGTCTCGCTGACATTGACTTATATATACCTATGCTTTACCTATCAATTAATTAATTTGCTTTTTTGGCATCGACTTAAAATCACTTACGTATACTTACATTACATTAAGAACTTAGTTATTAAGATTAATAAAGTAAAAGGTTTATTTTTTTGCTTTTCAGTTTTTTCGGCGGTTTAATTTTTTGTTAAAAGTTTTTATTAAAATGGCAGAATGGTATACAGCGTTGTATTTGTTATTTACTTATAATAAAATCTATTCAGTTTTTTTTTCAAAATCAACTGAATTATTGTGAAAGTAGATATAATACATCAAATAAAACTAATAATGCAACATAAATATACACACACACACACACACACACATATATATATATAATTTTTAAACCCTTTAAAATTAAATAAAGTTTTTCATTATAACATTAATAATTGCATAGAATGTCTTTTTGAGCTAAAGAAATATAACTTACTAGCAGGCACTGTGGATGTTGTCAAGTTCTACAACTCAATCATATAACTCTCATCATTAACACAGTGTTAGAAAAAAAACTTTTTCGTTCAACCGTTTTTCTCAAACTTACTTTGCATATCCAACTAATAAAACTAAAAAAATCTTTTAACTTTCTGGTTAATATATATCCTATATCACTCACAAATAATGTAAGTTCCTATTGGTAAAGAATTTCCAAAAACAGTTTAGTAGATCCAAATATTACCCCCTACAACCTCACAAACTTTACCTTTTTATAATACTAGTATAAAAGTTTAGATTATATGCATACATACATTATTTTTTAGAATCCACAGGTTTTTGTCTTTTACTACAAACTGACTAGACAGAAAATGCAACTTTAAATCTAGAAAACATAATTTTAAAAATTGCAATATTACTGCTATAAGTAAGAGTGTCATTTAATTGAAACATAAATCAAAGAAAAATCAACAAGTATGTAGCTTACACCTTAAGTATAATTAACTTATTTTAATTAAACCCTAAATGTATGATTTTCTGTTTTGAATTTTGAAAGACCGTTTATTAAAGCAATCTATTACTGTATGTATATAATATTACATAAAAAGATAAATAATATATATTTTTAATTGAGTAGATTTTTCCTGAAAAGAGTCTAGCATGTAACATCAAACCTTTTGATAGCATATATGACAATGGAGGATGAATATATATTTTTTATTTCAATTAGATTTATGATGATTTTTTATCACTAATTTAAATTTGAACATTCAAAATATCTCTTAAACTAACACATAAGAATGTCAATGGATTTACAATTTGCCTGCCAAAAATAATGTCCAGTTTATCTTTCAAATGTAAGTTACTTTCTATAGTTTGAACAAGTTTTTGAATAACATTGTGTCTATATTCATAGACAATTAGCAACACTATCCATTTAAGGGTTAAGTATAATTTGAGAACAGGAGCACAGAAGTGTTAGGAAAGTAACATAATCTATATGTAGTTTTATCTGTATTTATTCAAATACTCTATATTGTCTGTGATTCTTCCCTTTCAATTACAAGATGGAGAGTTTTTGGTGGGATTTTAGTCTGTCATGTAATGGATTTTATATTTTACTTATAATCTTATGTTATTTGACTCTATACTGTGTAAATGTGGTGGTGTTTTACATAATATAGTTAGTTTATTGTGCATAGGTGAAATGAATGGAAAACAATACCACGGAGGATGAAATTCTGAGATGCCTTGAAAACTCCCTGGAAGGCTCTCACAAGGAAGCCATCATCTTGTTAGAATATTGAAATAATCACACTACGATTGTAATATTATTAACTACACGACAATGACAGTAATAATCTGAAAGATTGGTTGGCAAAAGTAAAGATAAAAAAAATACAAGATGGCCTAAATGAAGAAGTGTTTTATTTCTGTGCAAACTAATTTAACTTTAATAATAAGTGAATCTAATATCTAATATTACTTATATTAGATGTGCCTTTTGCCTAATTCTTATTATGTATAGAACACAATATTGCAGTGGAGTCCTTCTTTTTTTGAAAAATACTATAAGTGTTTGGTGAAATCTTTCATTTGATGTTTCCAAGTCGACAGTTAGAAGAACTCCCAGCACAAAAAAGAATCTACTAGCTTCAATATCAAAAATATATCAATAACAAAATTGTATTACTTAATATAAATCTATGATATTATGTCATTGAATGTGTTTTTAGTTATATAAATTCTGTATCACACTTTTATCTATATTATCACAAGTGGTGAGATCAGTCTGTACATCGTCCGCGACGAAATTATTTGTAAATTTTGATGTTGTTACACCATTTTCTTTTTAATTCCACTAAAATATAATCGAATAACTTAGTAAATTATAAATAATAAAGCATGTACTTTATTTTCAATCTTTTCTCAAATTATAATTTGTTGTGTTAAGATTCTTACAAAGTTTTGTATAAAAATATTTAATGCGAATTGTAGATACAAAAATTAAAGCAGTATGTGATAGACAAATGCTAAACTGTTCACAAATCGATTAGTAAACAGTGCAGTAACTAATTACGTGCTAAACTACTACATGACGCACCAGTATAGCAAGAAATTAGTACCTACTTATAAGTTTGTAAAAAATCAATGGAGAACGACAGACAACCCCGCAAGCAACGAAATAAGGACGAACGTTTTTTAGACATTTACAAGGAAAACCCACACAAATTATCGAATAATTGTAACAAATAAATAGTATTTTACAAAGATAAATGAAGAAAACTTACCTGTTTTGAAAGAAAACAATAAATATCCACCCGGAAGAACACGCGGTGCTATCTGACAATAGTAATTGAAATAGTGTTGCCAGAAGCCAAAGTGACTTATTTTATTTTATTTTTGGCAATTAATCTTCTAGTAGATTACTGCCACTACCGAGGAGTTAATGATATTACAGGTTTCTTGTGATATTTTCAACGAAATAACAAGATAGTGGCCGTCTTGTAAGAACTAGAACTTTGCAGGTAGTTTTTGTGGCAAATTAGAATCTATACTCCGTGGTAATATTTCTCATCCGCTTCACTTATGAACAAAAACCAAACTATATTACATAAAACCATGCCTTTCTTTGTCGCTTCCCTTTTGGACGACGCTAATTTTCAAAAGTTGTAAGTCCGTAACTTTTTATATTGCAAAAGTGCATAAATGTATATCTTGTTATTTTGGTTACTTGTGGCACATAATAGTAAGATACTGTTCTAAAATTTTCAGAACGAAAACCAACTTATGGCAATTTTTCAATATTTTCGAATTTTCTTTTAAGTAACCGCGAGCCCTCAAATAATGCCCTGCGTAAAACAGCACAATATTATAAAGTATAGATCCAAATAACGAAAGACTATTAATACAATATAAAATACACTACATGACGTTCCAAGATCTCACCAAAAACTCAGAGTGACTCTAAGAATATAGCCGTAAGAATAGGCTTGCACTTACTATAATTAAGAATTTAATACGATAACATCCAATACAACTACAACGAATACAGCTCACTTGTGATTGCTAATTCTATGAAACATGATTGCAGGTTAATGTGTATCTTACAAGACGAGGCCCGGCGGCGCCACTTCTGCCGCTGGGCCACACCGCTGGGGCGGCACGATGAAGTCTATAGAGATCTCGTGCCGCCCTAACAATAGCGGAAGACGTACACCGTGGGGTTTTAGTCCGTGCGAGTCGGACATAACCCACTCTCTCCCCAGGGAGGGTGGGTATCCATAAGGCATTTCCCCACGTAAAAAAAAAAAAGTTTATGGTGTATACCCCAATACGAAATTGACAAACTAAACTATTTTGTCTTTTATGAAAAAATCAATTAACCTACCATGTAAATAAAACGGTTTTTTCTATTATTACCCATCCATATCTTTTGGTTCAATTCAATTTTTCTAGAATTCAACATATTGAGTTCTTCACATTATAACGTTGTATTTTATTTTTAAAATAATATCTTTAGGGTTATATGATGTAAAAATAACAGCTGTTGTCTTTATAAGTTCTCTTAATAACAGAAAGAACAATACGGCGGCGTGATCTGTGGTTACGTGGGCGTGGGCGTGAGCATGCTCTGTTTGAAGATACAGGCTGGTACTGATCGTTCGCTGACGTGATTGAATCAGAAGGGTCGGTAAAAATGTGTCGCGGTCGTCTTCTATACTGCGCAGCGTTGGGTACGGGTTCATAGTTCGTGACGGGTACCACTAAGGGGCTGGGATGATTCGCGGCTTTCTCGAAATAACTACTTATGAGTGAATTTATATACGCCCAGACCGAAAGCATCTCCAGGTCCCTGTGGAGATCCTTATTCCGGACGTACTATGGGGCACCGGTGATTTTACGTAGGGCTCGGTTCTGGAGAACCTGCAACTTATGAATACGATTTTGCGCGTGTGCAAAGATCAGACAATTGTACGTCATAATCGGACGGAAGTAATAATATCACTGAACCCAACGGAAAACCACAATGAAAAATATATGACAAGAGAAATATTTACCCTCATTTAACCATTTAAAAACAATTTACTCAAAAATAATTTAAAAAAACTATAACAATGGTAACGTGTAACGCATATATACAGGTGTAATTTTTACAGATTTTATTCGGTTCGATTCCCGGGTGAAGCAAGAGAATAATTTTCGAAAATCTTTGAATGCAGTTTTATTTCTTTTCAAAAATAAAGGAATTTCTTTGGGGTAAAATTTGCTTTCTCTATTATTTAGAGTACTTTCCCTCCAGGTGGCATTAAAAAATTCGTAAAGAAATTTAACATCAAAAAGTTCGAAATAAATCAAAACTTGACAGCGTTGATCCTAGCTTTCATTTATATAAATTATCACTTCTCGTCATCATATTCATTGTGTTGCTGCAAATATTCTGACTTTATTTGTTTCCCACACATAGCTTTACTTTAGTATGAACGAAATTTGCAAACGATGCCTTCATGAATTTGAATCTGACACCTATATTCACATTAATATTAGATTTTGATAATTTAAAATCTGTGGTTATTAATATTAGATTTTGATAATTTAAAATCTGTGGTTATTGTCGAAAAGCACGCATTTTCAAAAGAAAATTCATTTTAGAAACAAGTATAATATTACTCTATACGGAATAACTCCATCAAAAGAGCATCGAAGTGCTGCTAAACCAATCTCTGCAGAACAAAGGAATGTGTGTCAATCACATTTCTTCAACTGTAAGCCCAAACTTGCAATAAGTGTATCCTAAATGAATCACCATGCACCCGATGATTAGTAATTACCTATAAAACACTAAAGTACAAAAATAATTTGCCATAATAAAGTGATATCTGTATGATAAATACTTCCTACAAATGAACAATGGATAAGTTATCGAACGTGGGAGACAGGAATATACACATTTTCACTTTATTATATCAAATCCCGAAACTTGTTTAATCTCTGAAGTAATATCGTCAATCTTCCAGATACTTTCACTCTCTGCTTTGTAAAGTACATATGCGCGTTATATGGTAGGAAGTTCTATGCGGGTTATTAAAGCGAATAGCAAAAATGAAAGAAATACACATACATACTATGTTTACAACTTTACAAGGTATAAATGGAATCATAGTATAATTTTATAAATGAGTCTACTTAATATTTTTCTTTTCGAGTAGGTACTATAACTTCTTCTTCTTCTTCTATTTTATTTTTGGCAACCAGTCTTCTATTTAGTAGACTATTACTGCCATTGTCAAGTGAGTAACAATATTAAAAGTTTAATGATATAACAAGACGGTGGCCATCTTATTAGAACTTACTTGGGAGTTTTTGTGGCAAATCGGAATCCATGCTTCGTGGTATTATTTCCGATCCACTTCACTTGTGCACAATAACCAAACTATATTACGTAAAGCACCACCAACCTTACATAATATAGAGTCAAATAACACAAGATTATGGATAAAATATAAAGACCACTACGTGGCGTTCCAAGATCCCGCCAAAAACTCTCGTACTATAACTTATTGTTTTCGCCAAAATCTGCATTTCATCTACTCACGGACGTAACAGTAATTACGTGTTATTGGATATTAAGCCACACAACTTGTAAATGTTATAGATTGATTACTTATATTCTTTATGTTTAATAAATGATTAGTAAAATATAACTAATTGTAGTTTACTCATAAATACGTGATGGATATCACCTTAGCAAGCTTTCTCTAGACATGTATGTCATGCTCAGATAATATTTGATAGGCGATTTCGTACCTCGACTAATATGACATGTGATTTATTTTATCACTTGTTATGTCATTTGTCACGCACATGGTGAATATAGATTATGTATGATATAATTGCACTGTTGCTGTTTTAGCGACTTTGTTGCTAAATATAGCGGAATTTGGACATGTTTAACGACTTTTTTATTCAATCTAGCGACATAAAAAAATAGCGACTTCTAGCGATTAATTGAATATTGAAAATATTTAAGTGTTTTGGTACTAATTTAATTGTAATTACTGGTAACAACATGAATTGCTGATGTTGTTTTTGGAATTTCCCTACCAGAATGACGTTCGATCTCGGGTTCGACCAGAATGAAAACAGCAAGAAGAGATATAACGTGACTAAAACTTGTTATAACGAATCCAACTAAAGACTTTTGTTCCTTCTATCACAGTGAAATATTTGCAATATAGTATTTTCTCCATATTTTTTACCATGAAATATTAGGAAACATTTAGCGACTTCCGGCGGATTTTTTGATTATGTATTTTTCAAAATCTAGCGACTTTTTCAATGACGTCTGAAGACTTTTTATATTTCTTAAACGGCAACACTGACTCTTTGAGTTCTTACTCCGCTAGGAGTAGGACTGTTGATATTTTTAAAAATATCGGATTTTCGATATATCGATATTTATGAAAATAACAATATCGGAACTCGATATATTGGAAAAAATATCGATATTTCGATATATCGGCTATGTTAAAAAAATGTAATTCAGCTTAACATTGATTTACAGTTTTTAATTCAGTATATTTGTATAGTTTATACCATACTTGTTTTAAAATATAACAGTACAGTTCTAAGAGCCACTTGCACAAACGTCATTCAATCATATTGATAATCGTCATTATTATTGTTTTATCTAAATCTAATACCTTTAAATGAGCTATTCTTGTATATTTTTATATTTGTATATATTCAGGATCTCGGCAACGGCGTCATCTATTTCCGTGAAACTTAGTACGTAGGTAGTTTCGGGGACGATAAATCGATCTAGCTAGATTTTATTTATAGAAAAAAAAATTTACTTAGTTTTCAGGCAATGAAAACCTATAGCTAGAATATAAACGTAAATTTCGACGCCGCTGTTAAAACAAAAATAGCTCAGATTGATCTGATCTGTTGCGTCGAAAATCCGTGTAACCCCAGTTCGAATCCGAGTGACACCAAAAGAAATATCTTTCTCTTTTTTTTTGGTAACAAGATGCTAATTTTGTGAGGCAAACCTAACAGTTTATCTTAATTTAAATATGTTTTTTAAAGAACCGTGCTAGGCTCGGTCGCCCAGGTACTAAGATAATTATATGTACCTGTTACGAACTCAAACCTTTTTATACATTTTAAAAATAGAATTTGAAATATTTATATATATATTGTTTTACGTCTATTATTACATTAGTTGTCATTTTAAATAAAATGTGTTTTATTTCATTGGCGACGAAGTGAAAGTTTTATAATGAATAATGAACAATTTGCACAATTCCTGAGTGTACAACAAGCCCAGCAGGAACAAATATTACAATTATTAAAATTATTAATACCCAAGATACATTCGGAAAATGTTACATCGGACGACGATACAAAAGGCGTGACGAACGCCTCATCTTCAAAATGTATGGGTAAAATAGCTATATTTAAGAATTTTAACATTGATAAATTCAACCCTCAAACATGCAGAATTAAAGAATTTGTAGAATATTTTGAAACCAAGTGCAAAATATTCAATATTTCCGATGTGATATTAAAGAGAGATTTACTTTTAAATTCTTTAACACCAGAAATTTTTCATGAGGTAAAAGTAGCACTTACACCTAACTTTGAGTCGAGCGGTTACGATGACATTTCGATGAAACTTTTAGACTTATATCGAATTAGAAAAACAAGATATAGAGCTTTAACTGAATTTTGGAACTGCATTCGTGACACATCTGAATCCATGGAACATTATGCAAACAGACTCAAAAGCTTAAGCCATGCTTGTGGCTATAAGGACACACTATTAGAATGGCAATTACGCGATCGTTTTGCTACAGGGTTAAATCACCCAGAATTTGAGACAGACCTTAGACAGAGATGGCCCGATCTACAAGAAAATGAGGGAGGAAAAATTAATGAAGTTACTTTTCTCCAAATTTTTAAGTTTGCCCAGTCTCGTGAACAAGCTGAACATGACCAGCCGAGTCAAAATGTTAACAAAATCCAGAGGACTAACACAAAAACTGCAAAAAACCATAAAAGCATACGCAAACTACCTTCTAATGGATGTATAAGATGCGGTAAGAAAATTAAACATAAAATTTTTGAATGTTCAGCCAAAAATCACACTTGTGCAGAATGCAACACGAAGGGGCATTTTGAAAGTTGCTGTATTAAAACTAAACGTGCTTATATATCCTCTGTAAGGAAATTTAACAAACCCAAACTACAGAAAATTACCGAGAATAATTCATCGCACATATCGCTTACGTCTACAGAAAATAGCGATGATGATAATGATGATGATGAACTTGTATATAATGTGACAGGCACCTCCCAAAAAGGCTGTAAACAAATCGATGTACTAATCAATGGTTTAAGTTGCACAATGGACTGGGATCCTGGTTCCACCTATTCAATTATTAACACTGAACTCTGGAGGAACATAGGATCACCTAATCTAACTATAGCTCCTAAAGCTCCTAAAGCTCCTAAAGCGTACGGCAACAACAAATTGAAAGCAGAAGGTCTTACGGACGTAACAGTAGAACTGTATGGACAGCAGAAAATATTACCCGTAGTAGTAATGAAAAACGCTAAACCAATGCTTTTTGGCCTACAATGGAGTGAGATATTTCAGATGGAATTCCCTAAAGCTGTTTATTCCATTAAAAGTACCCATCAAAAATTTGCAACACTTCAACAGGTCCTTAATAAATATGCAACACTGTTCGATGGTAAATTAGGAAAAGTAGTTAACTACAAAGTTAACATCCACGTCAAACCAGGAGCAGAACCAGTACATCTACCAGCCAGACCAATTAAATTCAGTTTAAAAAGAAACATTGAACAAGAATTAGATCGTCTTGTTACAGAGGGAATAATTGAAAAAATAGATCCAAATAGTACTCCTATAGAATGGGCTACACCGACTGTTAACATACTTAAACCAACAGGAGATATCAGAATTTGTGGTGACTACAGTACGACAATTAACCCAGTTTTGATTAAGCATTTGCATCCTATACCCATTTTTGATCAACTCCGCCAGACCCTCGCGAATGGCAAAATATTTTCAAAAATCGACCTCAGAGACGCTTATCTTCAATTTGAAATAGCCCCAGATTCAAAAAAATATCTAACTTTATCAACACACAAAGGTTATTTTTCATATAATAGAATGCCCTTTGGCATATCAACAGCTCCTTCAATTTTTCAACATTTCCTTGATCAACTACTAGGAAATATTCCAAATGTAGCAATTTATTTTGATGATATTGCCATAACAGGACATACTCTAAGAGACCACCTAAACACACTATCAACAGTACTCGACAAACTGCAGACAGCTGGTTTGAAAGTCAATTTAAAAAAATGTTATTTTCTCCAAAAAGAAATTGAGTATCTGGGACATAAGATCGATCAAAAAGGAATACATCCGACAAAATCAAAATTAGACGCAATTAGGAAAGCTCCGGCACCAACCAACTCGAAAGAGTTACGATCTTTTCTGGGCTTAGTCAATTTTTATGAACGTTTCATTCCACATCTTCATGGAATGTGTTCAGTTCTACATGAGTTGACTAGTAGCAAACATACATGGCGTTGGACTGATGTCGAAAGCCAGATTTTTGAAGACATTAAGTTGCACATTGCTAATTCTAAGCCTTTGATAGCATTTGATGAGAAACACCCTCTCTTTTTAGCTTGCGACGCATCGGAAAATGGTTTAGGTGCAGTACTTTTTCACAAGGATAAAAGTATCGAACAACCTATAGCTTTTGCTTCACGAAAACTCCGCCCTGCCGAAAGCAAGTACTCTGTCATAGACCGTGAAGCCTTAGCCATATTATTTGGCATTAAAAAGTTTGATCAATACTTAAGAGGGACCAAATTCACTTTAGTAACTGATCATAAGCCATTGATTCACATACTAGGCACACAACGTAATTTACCAAAATTGGTTAATAATAGACTTGTCAGATGGGCGTTATTGATCGGAAGCTATCAATACAACATTTGCTATCAAAAAGGAGTAAATAACATCTTAGCCGACTGCCTTTCAAGGCTACCAAACCCTGAAACAAAGCCTTCTAAGGTTGAGGGTTCCGTTCATAAAATCAGTACACAACTTCTCGGGATTAGAATAACTGATCTTCAATTATCAGAACAAAAATTAAGAGAGGAAACTTTAAAGGATCCTGTTCTTTCAAAAGTTTGTACCTTTTTAAAAACAGGGTGGAGAGAACTTGACTACAGTCATGACATGAAACGTTTCTACAGAAAACGTTTCGAATTATCTATTGAAAACAAAATTATCATGTGGCAAGGAAGAATGGTTATACCTGAAAGACTTCGAAGATCAGTTCTTACATATCTTCATAGAGGACATCCCGGAATATCAGCTATGAAAGCTCTTTCACGTTTTTATGTGTGGTGGCCTTCTCTTGATGAGGATATTGATGCATTTGTTAAGAGATGTATAAAATGTCAAGAGAATCGCCCTTGCAACGCGGAACTTCCAGTTTTCTCTTGGTCTATACCAGAAGAAGTATGGGAGAGAATCCATATTGATTTTGCAGGGCCTTTTGAAGGTACTTACTGGCTAATTTTATGCGACGCGCTATCGAAGTGGATAGAAGTACGACCTATGAAAAACATAACATCAAAGAGTCTTTGTCATGCGTTAGATAAAATCTTTTGCACCTTTGGCTTACCTCGAATAATTGTCTCAGATAATGGACCACAATTCACATCCTACGAATTTAAAGAATACTGTAGGAATCAAGGTATATGACACATCACATCGTCTCCATATCATTCGCGCACTAATGGCTTAGCGGAAAGAATGGTGAGAACTTTCAAAACAAGAATGAATACGAACAATGGAAGTGAACTTAAACAACATTTATTAGAATTTTTATTTACGTATAGGAACACTCCACACACAACGACGGGAATTTCTCCTGCCCAAAAGATGTTTGGTCGACAGCTAAATTGTCTATTATCTAATATTCGGCCAGATAAAAGAACACAATAACAATATCAACAGGTGAAGACAAATATTATGAACTCTGACCCAACTTACCATCCAGGTGAAGACGTTTACATTAAAACAAAACAAGAAAAAAAATGGCAACCTGAGGACCCGTAAACATAGATACTCATATATCGTCACTACACCTGGTGGGGAGGAATAGCGAAGGCATGCTGATCACATTAGACCTCGAACTTCACCTATAACAACATTTCCTAATATTGAAGAACCTCATGAATGCACTGTTAATTCTTCTGTTGATCCACCTCTATCAAGTTTACCTGCAAATACGTCACCTACAACCACGTTGGCAACATCCTTGCCACCAGTCTCCTCATCGACATCACCAGCATCTATATTTGCGTCACCAGCGTCCACAACCCCATCACCAATTTTAGTTGCATCTCAGCCACGACGCAGCCAACGTCAAAGGCGAGCACCACGTCGTCTGATTGAGGAGTTGTAATTTAGATGAGGAGGAATGTTATGAACTCAAACCTTTTTATACATTTTAAAAATAGAATTTGAATTATTTATATATATATTGTTTTAAGTCTATTATTACATTAGTTGTCATTTTAAATAAAATGTGTTTTATTTCATACCAATATTTTTCAGTCCATCAGTTACCAAGTTTTTTAAATCGTGGTAGTCTACTAGTTTCACTAGTAGAACAACATTTCGATGTCTGCTGTATCGAACCCCGGTGTGTAATAATGAATTTTACAAAATTCGCGTACACTTACTAATTTAAATTGGTAACAGTATCGTCTGACGGTCAAGGAAAACCCCGTGAGAAAACCTGAGCCTGAGAAATGTTCTGGTAATATTACTATATCTGAGAAAACGTACAATTGTGGTTTTCTCAGAGTTTGAAATTGCCAATACGCCGTGGGCTAGTGTGGTGATTATGCCCATACATTCTTTCAGGAAAAGGTCTGTAGCCCTGCAGTGGCTCTCTTACAGGCTGATGGTAATGAATATTTTTCAGCAAGAGATTTTTTAAATACTATTTACTTCATATGTTCAGCTGTTTCACTAGGTACTACGATTACTACTAGCCTGCTTCATATTCATTAATCCAAAACGTGGCAGCGTAGAAAATAACGGAAGGAATAGGATAAATGCAGGATGCACGAAATGGAGAAAGATGTTCAGGTTATGTGATCCACGGATGCCCTTGTAACTCACGGGGAAGGCGTATAAAATGGTTATGTTACAAAAGAAACAGATGGGAAAAAACTGTACGTGGCAGAGCTGCGATTGTTAAGATGTATGGTGTAACTAGAAGTGATAGAATAAAAACGTATCAGATAAAGTTTGAAAACATCACCGGTGACAGAGAAGTTGAGAAATAATGGTTAGCATGATACAGGCATGTCATAAAGAGAGATGAAAGACTTTTAACTAGAATAGTTTTAAGTATGAAAGTGAATAGATATAAAAGTAGAGGAAACCGAAAAAAGTATGGATAAAGTATGTAAAAATAACATATGTAATAGGTGTGAATTCTGAGATTATATCTGACTGAGGAGACTGGAAAAGAAAAACATAATGTATCGATTCAACCTAGGTGAAATAAAGCTAAGAAAATGATTATGAATAAAAAAAATATCGACCGCCGATATCCAAATTATAATACCAAAATATCGATATATCGCCCAAAAAATATTACTAAAAAATATTGATATTTAAAGAAAAAAATATATATTTTGATATATCGATATTTTTTCAACAGTCCTAGCCTAGGAGTAATATTATTCTGTGGTTCTTATCTACTCTGTGTTCTTACCTGCTGTAGGTTGGTTCTTGGTATTCGTTCTCGAATTTTTCCGTTTTGATTTTTTACAAAACAATAAAAAAATGTCAGTAAATTTGGATGAAATTGGAATTCAGAAAGTGAAAAGTTTGGCGAATGGAGAAGTAAGTTTGAAGGTTTTTTTTAATTTATATATCTCTAACAAAAGTTTTAAAAACAATAGGTAGGTACCTTTTGCTCTCTCGAGTTAAAAAAAACCTCAAGATATTATAAAAGCGGCTTATCATGAATGTTGTTTTGTTTTTAATATGAACTATTGTTACGAAAGTGTTAAACTGATTGGAATCTTGTTATTGTTCGTCTTTTACAACACTTTCAAAACAATTGCAACAATATAGCCTAAAATTATAACAGTATATATAAAAATATTATAATTGTTGTATTGTGTCTATACGTTTATATCTTATAATATAACTTGAGACCAATAACTTATATGAATTTATTTATTTGTTTACTCCTGCAACAAATTACCTTATATTTTCCTTGTATAAATTCTGTAATATGTAACACGAGTAAGCAGAACAGTTTCATAGTTGTAATGGAGATACCTATACTATACTAATTATTACAATATAACTAGAAAAGTTGGAGATAAATATGAGAACTATTATCCTCATATCCTTTTCGCTCTGTTGGAACAATAAATATTATAAATCAGAGTGAGAATAGAGTAGATAGAGATAGATAGAGAGTGCTGAACTGTCGAGAGGGCCCATGAACAAAAAGTACATGTCAATGAGATGAAAATGCTGAGGTGGACGAGAAATGTCACTCGACTTAATAAAATACCCAATATATATATATATATATATATATATGTGGGAGCTTTAAAGTCGCACCAATCATTGACAAGATGACCGAGAACCGTTACTCAGATGGTATGGACATGTAAAATGATGTTAGAAAGATCATGTGGTCCAACTAGCTTTGAACCTACCCAAACACAAAAGAGGTAGAGGCCGCCCACCTTTGACTTGGTTAAATATTGCAAAACCTTAAGAAAGCCCAGTTGCAAGTATCAACAACCCAAGACAGATTAGTTTGGCGCAAACATCTGAGGAGACCTGACCCTAAATAATGGGAAAAGGGATGGACAAAGAAAGAGTGAAAATACTAGCTTAAGGGCTGTCTTCATCCGCACACCCGATTAGGCCTCCCACGGCAGCGGCTCAAGCCTAGGTTCGATCCCTCGGTAGGGAGCCCTTGAGTGCGTTGCTTGCGCGATACGGTGACACGCCCATACATCACTGCTACAACACTACACGATCACCTCCACACTCGTGCACGCCTACACGCTACACATCTTTGTGGAAGGGTTATTTTGTGAAAGATTTTTTCCCTTATTGAACTGAAAATCTCTCCAAATTTTCCGATAAAAATATATGAAGGAGTTGTTGAGGCGGATATGCTGGTACTCATATACGTTTCAACGACTCAAACATATATGAATAGTTAGCTAGGTTAGCTAAGATAGGTCGCGATTTTTGCATGCAACGGGCAACAGCCAAGCCGAGGTGTGCCGTGCACCCTTGAGCTGGTTGCCATTATAAAATCGGCTGAGTGCCTTAAGCGCTCGCCTTAGTAGGCCGGTGAAGCTGTTAAGACCTTGCGAGGTCAATAGCGTAGTCAGTTCGAGAAAAAAAAAAAAAAAGGCTGGCTTCATAATGATCTATATAGTGATGCTGCTATCCGTTTTACATAATTATTCTTCTAAGATCACACACACACACTCACTCATGCACACTCACTCTCTCACTCACACACCTACACAGACATATATCCACCTAAGTATGCATTAAGGCATAAAGGCAATAAGGGAAATAATTGTTTTTTCAAAATGACTACGCTATTGACCTAGCAAGGTCTTAACAGCTTCACCGGACTACAAGTAATTGTTTCTGTTTTACTGTTATAACTTATTTTACTCTATATTAATCACTTCCTTGTATTAGAGCAATTCTGCTTTGGTTGTAATTATTACACATTATAAGTTATTTTGTACAAACACATGTAAGGTGTTGAATTTCTAAATAAATAAATACAATTTAGTGTATAGAATAACACATAGCATTCAGGCCCAAGTTTGAAAATAAAATTATCTTCTAGAAGCCCATTGTACATTCAACTTTTATAAATTTAAACTTTTATGCCAACTGCAATATCGCCAAATATTTTGATTATGTTATTCAATAAGAGATTCACTAAAACTGTTCTTTAATTTAAAACTCAGGATCATATCTAAATGGGGCCAGCATTGAAATGAACAAAAGAAAAAAAATATTGCTTAAACTTGTCATTTAATAAAAAGACTATAATGTGTGGATTGGAATATATTGTCTAAAAACATATCCCATCAATAACAAAACTTAAAAAAAAAAACATATGTCTGAACTCAGTTCTTCTATTCTAAAAAGTTGTGAAATCCATGTCATACCAAATCAGCTACTTTATTAAGTTACTTAATGGACCATATGTCTTAAATTATTACGTAATTAGCTAACTTAACATTTTTTTTTCAAACTGACTATGCTATTGACCCAATAAGGTCTTAACAGCTTCACCGGACTACTAAGGCGAGCGTTTGCGGCACTCAGCCGATTTTTTTTTGGGCAACAAGCTCAAAGGGGCACGGCACACCTCGGCTTGGGCTGTTGCCTGATACATGCAATTCTCGACCTGTCTGAGCTAACCTAAGCTGAGCTACATATTCATACTTATATGAGTTATTGATACATGTATATGTACCAAGTATACATACCTCGACAACTCTTATATGTATTTTGTGTCGGATAACTTTTTTAAACTATCTCAGTTTGATAAGGGAAGAATATAAAACCCGTTCACTGTCATGTGTAGGCATGAGTGCGTGAACCAACAACACTTTATAGTGACTATATCAATATTAAAAATCTTTTAATTTTTTAAATAAAATAGAGTGACTTGGCATCACGTGGAAACGTAATGTATCCCACAAGTAATACATCTTCTATACTATAATAAAACTGTAACAAGTCGAAATCTGTACATTAAATATTTTTTGAAAATTTTAATCAGGGTAGACTATGTTATCGATATAGAAGCCAAAAATAATCTTTTTACAATTTTTGTCTGTCTGTCTGTCTGTCTGTCTGTCTGTCCCTATGCACACGCATCACTCTGAAAGTACTGAACCAATATTGATGAAACTTGACATAGTGATAACTAATATTACGAGATTACATCAAATATACTTTTTGTCTCATAAAACGCAAAGGGTTCTCCAGGATAAAGGATTAAAGTCTAGAATATAAACCCGAATTACTCTGAAAGTACTGAACCAATTTTAACGAAATTTGACACAGTGATAACTAATATTAGAAGACTACATCCAGGATACTCTTTGTCCCATAAAACGTAAGGAGTTCTCCAGAATAACGGACGAAAGTAAAAAATTTGTAGTTCATGAGATTCTTAATGGATTTTGGTAATTTTCCTTTGTGCTATTTACAGCAGACAGATTAGTTAAAAATTCAAGCTATATAGGCTACATAAAAAAAAAAAACAAATAACCAAAAAAAATGACGGGGTTCGAACCGTCTCCCCGTCGGTCATGAAAATAGTAAAGAGTCGCCAACCTCACCTCTAGGCTACGCTTACATAATAAATCCGTTCAAAAATTTCAACTGCTTCGAAAACGTCCACAAAATTGTTAATAACTAATCTATACTATTAGAATTGTAACAAGTCGAAATCTGTACATTAAATATTTTTTGGAAATTTTAATCAAGGTAGACTATGTTATCCATATAGAAGCAAAAATTAACACAGTGACAACTGATATTACAAGGCTACATCCAGAATACTTTTTGTCCCATAAAACGCAAGGGTTTCAAATTTAGAATAGCTGGTTAATACTGTGAAAATTGGTCGATGATAACTGAAGTATGTTATAAAAGTATTAGATATAGCATTATCAAGATATATGTCATAGTGTGATTTTACTTTCTTTGTAGAAGGGTGCATACTTTCAGTTCCGAAATTATCGCGGTCCGACATATTTTCAATTAAAACACTGGTTACATTCACAACTGCGAATGGTGTTTCATAATTTATAAATAGCGTTAAAAATGCGTAGTTTAATCCGTGACAGTCAATTGTCTAATTAAATAGTAACAAAGAAATCAGTGAAAGGTGCAAGCGCGGTGTGTTTGGCGGTATGTCAAAGGGCGCAAGGTCTTCTGTGCATGCCGTGTAATACTGGTACGACGAGTGTTCGACAAAGCAATTTGAATGTTATGCTTATACAGATAGAGTTGCAGATGTTTTTGAGTACTTCGTCAATAGTGCAAAGTTCGTATTATAACCTGTAGCTTCGGAAATGTAACGTCTCAAAAAACCATAATCTTCATCATCATCATCATTGGCAGCTCTTCTCGACCTAATGCAGAAAATAAGCCTCCTCTCTTTTAAAAATAAAAGCATGTAATTGAAATCTATCTAGGTCAGACTTTGGCCAGTGTATATGTATATTAGTAAGATTAAAAAACTAATTCCGTAATATTATAAAAATATTATATTACACCTAATTTAAAAATATAAAAAATACATATACCTATACATTAAAAAAATTACTGAAGATTAATTTGACCCGTAAAAAGCTAACATCACGCAATATCTCCAGGTGGTCACCCATCCAAGCACTGACCACGCCCGACATTGCTTAACTTTGGTGAGATCGGACATGAACCGGTCGACGTTGACGACAAAACATTTCTATCCACGCGTCTCTCTGCCATTATTGTGACGTTACATAATATTAAATAGAAACAATTTGAATCTTACAATTATACAAGTAGGGTTGTAAAGGTTTTTGAGTAGGTATTTCGTTAATAGTGCAAAGATTGCGTTTTGTGTGCCCGCGTATTTCGTTTAGATTGACATTTTAAAACTCGCAATATCTTTTGAATGTAATGGCCGATTTTAATAATAATAATTCAATCTACAGGTACTGAAACAGTCTTAGTTTAAAAATAATTTATTTGGATATGGATTAATATATAGACATGAATAACAGAGTCTTTTACGCATGCTATAGTTTTTATTAAGATTTATTTCAAAAATGTAGTTATAGTGACATAATCACAATAGGTAGACATATGTATGCTGCCGCGAGGTTTTTTTATAGATAATAATATGTTCTTTAATATTGTATATTTTTGTTCTATCATTCATAGTTATCGGGGCGCATGCGATGAAATACATTTTATGCCAAATTTTTTTCATACCTTTGATTACATTATTGAAATTTTAGTAGAAATCCCAATTTTTTTCTAAAAAATAAATATAGCCTATGTTACTAAGGGTTTTTTTCGAAATGTCTACGCTATTGACCCAGCAAGGTCTTAACAGCTTCACCGGACTACGAAGGCGAGCGCTTAAGGCGCTCATCCGATTTTATTTTGGCAACCAGCTCAAGGGTGCACGGCACACCTCGGCTTGGCTGTTGCCTGTTGCATACAAAATCGCGACCTATCTTAGCTAACCTAGCTAACTATTTATATATGTATGAGTTGTTGAAACGTATATGTGTACCAAGCATACACGCCTCAACAACTCCTCCATATATATATTATTGGAAAATTGAGAGTTTTTCAGTTCGATAAGGGGAATAAGTAAACCGTTCCACTTTCATGTGTAAGCGTGTAGCGTGCACGTGTGTGGGGGTGATCGTGTAGTGTTGTAGCAGTGATGTATATTTGTGTGTCACCGTATCGCGCAAGCAACGCACTCAAGGGCTCCCTACCGAGGGATCGAACCTAGGCTTCAGCCACTGCCGTGGGAGGCCTAATCCGGTATGTTACTAGGGGATAATGTAGCATTCTAATGGTAAACGAATTATCGAAATCTGTCCAGTAGTTTGAGTTTATTCGTATTTAACATACAAAAATACTACGATTCCTCTTTATTATAATAGTTTAGAAAAATAATTTGAATCTTATGCTTTACTGATAGGGTCGTTAATAGTGCGAAGCTTGTGTGTAATCACCACGAACGTCGCCATGGCCGATTTAAGTTTAGGGTGCGCCTATAGATGTTTTACATAAAAAATCACATATAATCTGGGTATATGTTTGAGTGAGACCGGGGATAGTTAGGATTCACAATTGGAAACGGTAGTTGTGGCTGCAATCGGGTGTCAGTTTTATTCAATTTTATCGCTTTTAAAAATACAATTGAAACCAGTGATAACCAATTTGGTGCAGACGAAGTTGCACGGGTCAGCTAGTAATATATAAAATTCTTGTGTCACAGTTTTCGTTGCCATACTCCTCCGAAACGGCTTGACCGATTTTGATGAAATTTTTTGTGCTTATCCGGTATCTATGAGAATCGGCCAACATCTACTTTTCATCCCCCTAAGTGTTAAGGGTAGTCCACCCCAAAATTTTTATTTTTTAGACAAAATTTTTAATTTCTATTTTTTTATGATACAATATACAAAAATACATACAATCCTCAATTTTCACCCTTCTACGATCAACCCTTATTTTTTAATAGCCATTTTAGTAATTAATTATTTTTCACCACTTGGAATTAAAACCAAGTTGTTGTCTCTTTTGTGAGCGGGTTTTATGCTTACTTTAAAATATTTCTCACATACCAACTGGATATATGTTTAAGTAAGTCCCTGTATTGTTCAGATTTACAAATGCAAACGGTTGAGGTCGCTAAAATCGGGTTTTAGGTTAATTACGATTTTTCGCGTTTAAAAATATAATTGACACAGGTTTGAACCAATTTGGTGCAGACAAAGTTGCACGGGTCAGCTAGTATTATATTAAACAAGATTGTTTAGTGTGATCCGTGGCCCCCGATTGTACACTAGGTGTTTAACTCATCAATATCGTTATACTTTGTGCCTTGGAGATTATACCTAGTCTGAGCAGT
Source organism: Antheraea mylitta (assembly GCA_014332785.1). Classification (NCBI taxonomy): domain Eukaryota; kingdom Metazoa; phylum Arthropoda; class Insecta; order Lepidoptera; family Saturniidae; genus Antheraea; species Antheraea mylitta. Next base: position 9,297,062 of record JACEII010000007.1, on the reverse strand, counting down.
GGTTGAGTTCGAGCCATAATTCTTTACTTTCTCTAGTTTAAATGAAAAAAAAAACTGTTTCCGTTTTTTTTTATTGATAACACTAGAGCTTACTAGATGAAAACCTATAAAGCAAACGAAAAAAAAAGAAACTGAAACATAGACAGTAGTTGTATATAGATCAGTGGCGGATTTGCAGTCTTGACCACCCTAGGCCCCATGCCGTGTAGTAAGTACCAGCCAGCCCTGAGTCATTAGGATAGGGATTAGGCCTCCCACGGCAGCGACTCAAGCCTAGGTTCGATACCTCGGTAGGGAGCCCTTGAGTGCGTTGCTTGCGTGATACGGTGACACACAAATATACATCATTGCTACAACACTATACAATCATCCCCACACACGTGCACGCCGACACGCTTACACATGAAAGTGGAAGGGTTTACTTTTTTCCCTTATTAAACTGAAAAACTCTCAATTTTCCGATAATAAATATATGGAGGAGTTGTTGAGGCGTGTATGCTTGGTACACATATACGTTTCAACAACTCATACATATATGAATAGTTAGCTAGGTTAGCTAAGATAGGTCGCGATTTTGCATGCAACAGGCAACAGCCAAGCCGAGGTGTGCCGTGCACCCTTGAGCTGGTTGCCAAAATAAAAACGGCTGAGTGCCTTAAGCGCTCGCCTTAGTAGTCCGGTGAAGCTGTTAAGACCTTTCTGGGTCAATAGAGTAGTCATTTCAAAAAAAAAAAAATGAGAGTCAGTGAATTTTTTGTCAAGATCGAGCGCCCTAATATCTTGCTGCCCTAGGCCCGCGCCTCTTGGGCCTTAGGGCAAATCCGCCACTGATATAGATAACAATGTATATATGTATTTGAGACTGGTAAACGTCAACCCAGTTTGATTATCATGACAGTTGGAGTGTGAAGTTTTGAAGGTTTCATACTATCTATTTTGACATATATCATGACTAGATAATATACTGCAGCATTTGAACTTTCATACCACTTTATCAAACACTACAGAAATTCATTACTATGAAAAATTTTAAATGAATAATGTTCCCAGACATCTATTTTGCTTTAACTAAGCTGAATGTTGTACTATATGTGTGAAATTCTTTTTATTTGTTACACCCACGTCTTACTACCCAACCGGTCACTATGAAAATTTATATACAACATTTCAAGAGTACACAAAGGAAATAGGGTTGTTTTCATCTAGAAAAAGTATCTGTTCCCAAATGTTAGATCAAACTACTTAAATGAATAAAATCACAGGTAAAAGCTAGTTTTGTTACAGTGTTGAGCAAACTGCAATCAGATTAATGATTGAAGATTATGATTACATTTTGTAATCCTCAATCAGGATTACAGATTAACTTAAGTAATCATACAAAAGAGTAATGATTATTAATCAATAATCGTAATCTTGATTACTTTTTTTTGATTAGTATCAGAATATTAACGTAGAAATAAGACATAGTAGTACAGTGTAAATCAACTTTATTTGTATTCAACCATTGTCATCAATTTAAATCTACCCCAATTATAAAAGATTAATCATCATAATCAATGAATTTTAGACTATCAGGTATGTTAGAAATTATTCATAAGCAAGTACGGTAGCGGTACAATACATGATGATGATGATGATTGGTCCGACCGGTTTCGGCCATGGCGACCACTTTGACCCCTAAACTTATAAACGGCGCTGGTGTGCTCGAAGATGGCTTATGTAGCCTATCTTCGTGGCGAAACTTCGTGAACATTGAGGACACGTAAGTACGCCGTTCTCAAAATGATATGTTATGGCAGCAGGAGGGCGAGCCTTTAACTGGTCGCGTTTGGTATCAAGGTCAGCTTTACGCTGAGCCTCGAACTCGCGTACTTGGCTGTTTACCATCCTGCGCCATTCTGGCCGTTGTGCTGCCAAACTTTCCCAACAAGAGGGCTCTATATTGCATCTCTTCATATGACGCTTTTGGACATCCTTGTACCGGAGGAGGGGACCACCGGAATTCCGCTTGCCCTCTACCAGTTCAGAATAGAAGATGGGCTTCGCCACTCTCTCCTCCGTCATACGAGATACATGACCGCACCACCGAAGCTGTCGATGCATTAAATAAGCTTCAATGCCACCAACATTGGCTCGTCGCAAAACTTCAGTATTTCGCACTTTGTCGGACCATCTGATCTTCATGATGGTACGAAGGCATTTAAGGTGGAAGCGGTCCAGAGTGCGAATGTGGCGGCGGTATACACACCACGTCTCAGAGGAATATAGGAGGTTTGGCAGCACGATTGCCATGCAAACAGATATTTTCGTGGCTAGCTTAAGATCATGCGAGCAGCAGACCTTGGAATATAGCTTACCAAATGCCACAGCTGCAGCACCCACCCTGCTATTGATCTCAGCATCAAGGTCACACTTAGATGTTACAGTGTTCCCCAGATAGCGAAATTTATCCACCTGCTTCAGGACATCCTCACCAAGTTCTATGGTCAGTGTCTCGTGACCGTGTATGTCCAGGGACATCACCTCCGTCTTATTGACACTGATCTTCAGGCCAAACTTACGACAGGCTTGGTGGAATGCGGACATCAGCTGCTGCAGGCCGTCTGGGGATTCTGCTAAGAAGCACAAATCATCAGCATACATGATCCCAGTGATCAAGGCGTATGAGACTTTAGTGCGAGCCTTAAGTCTAGCCAAGTTGAAAAGACTGCCGTCTGTGCGGAAGCGGATGCGAACTCCTTGAGAAACAGTTTCTAAGACTTCTCTTACTACTACCGCAAAGTATAAGGCGAACAGAGTAGGTGCTAAGACGCATCCTTGCTTCACCCCACAGGTAACGGGGAAGAAGTCTGTCTGTTCACCGTCTACGGCAATGCAGCATTGCATGTTATCATGCAGGAGTCTGAGAAGTCTCACAAACTTTTCTGTGCACCCGAGCTTACCTAGCACCAACCATAGAGCTTCCCGAGGCACGCTATCGAAAGCCTTCTCCAGGTCAACAAAGCAAAGGTACAGCTGACGATCCTGTTCTCTGCTCTTTTCTTGCAGTTGACGCACAGAGAATATAGCTTCACATGTGCCTCGACCCGGTCGGAAGCCAAACTGGGTTTCTGGCAGAATCTTTTCGGACAAGTTCTTTAGGCGGTTTAAGAGAACTCTCGCAAAGACCTTTCCGGGGGCTGTAAGGATCGAAATACCGCGATATGAGTTGCAGTCCGAACGGTCACCTTTGTTCTTGTAGAGAGCACTTATGCGCGATACTTTAAATGTATCCGGAACGCGCTCCTCCTCCCACATGCGAACAAATAGTTCCCACACATATATGTGCAACTCCTCTCCTCCGTATTTTATCAGCTCTCCCGGTATAAGGTCAATGCCAACCGCCCGTTTGTTTTGTTGCTGTCTGATGGCAGTAGCAACCTCGTCATGCGATAGAGACTCATCCAGCTCAAATGCAAAAGGGAGCTGAGGCATTAAACTGATGCTTTGTAGATCAGCTGATCGATCCACATTCAGCAGAGTATTGAAGTGCTCAGCCCAGCGCTTTAGTACATCCTCCTTGCTCGTCAACAGGTGACTACCGTCTAGAGACCTTAAAGGCACCCTTGCATGGTAGCTTATACCAATCAGCTTACGTACCTCACTGTAGAACTCTCCCAGCTGGTTTGTATCAGTGAGCCATTGCATGTGTCTAGCTTTGTCCTGCCACCACTTGTCTTTCATATTTCGAGACAGCTTGCGCAATTCGAGGTCACTAGCTTTTATGACCGCAACGCTTCCACTTCGTCTTTTGTGCTGTCGCAGGAGTTCTCGGTGTCTGTCGAATGCTGCCCGCAGGACTTCATCATTTCCATCAAACCAGTCTTCGTTGCGACGGATTTTTTCACCTAGTGCAGTTGAAGTGGTATCCATGATATGAGATGACAAAGTTTGCCAGGCAGCAACAACATCACCTAGCTCATTAGCTGGCAACAGGTTTTTAGACAGAGTTTCAGCATAGTTCACCCTAACCGCGAGATCTTTTAGCTTATCAACGTTCAAAGACGCAAGCTTTTTTATAGGAAATCTACGCGGGTGACGGAGGCGGATTCGCAGCTTAGTGACAATAAGTCTGTGATCAGACCAACAATGCGCACCACGCATTACGCGGGTGACTTGCACTTGGCTGAAGTCATTTTGCTTTACGATTGCATAGTCAATCAAATGCCAATGCTTGGATCTTGGGTGCATCCATGTCGTCTTGTACTTGGCGGCAAGTCTAAACATAGTGTTCGTAATTGCCAGACCGTATTGAGCACAAAGACTGAGCAGCAACTGACCATTGCTGTTCATGTTGCCAACTCCATGTCTACCCAGAACTCCAGGCCAAGCCTCATAGTCCCGACCAACCCTGGCATTGAAATCGCCTAGCAATAAAATCTGCTCTCTGGCGTTTATGCTATCGAGGCAATAAGCCACTTCTTCATAGAACTTATTCTTGATGTCATCAGACTTGTCTAGCGTTGGAGCATAGACACTGGTGACATTAAGGTAGTTGTCTTTGTCCAGGTGAAGGCGCAGTGTGGTAACACGGTCCGAGATGTGTACAGGGTACTCCTCCAAACGCTTTACTAAGTGATTTTTGATGGCGAAACCCACACCTGATCGTCGAATTTCGGAGGTAGCGGTACCTTACCAGAAGAAAGTGTAGCCACCACCTACTTCCACCAGCTCTCCTTCATCGGGAAGATGTGTTTCGCTGAGAGCAGCCACATCCACGTTATAGCGATGAAGTTCCCGAGCTACTATGGCGGTTTTACGTACAGGGCAGGCATTGCCATCTCGATCGAGAAGCGTTCGCACGTTCCACGCACCGAACGTCATAACAGGTGTTCTTTTAAAATTATACTTGCGACGTCGACCACGATTTGGATGATGCGATGATAGCCGCGGTTATTACCATCTGACAAGTTGGGACGAGCATTTTTTAGGGCACCTTTTCTAGCCCCCTCCCCGGCTGAGCGGGGAAAGCAGTGCCTCCCTGAACAGGGCTGCTTTGTCATCCCGAGTGCTGCCGAGTCCGCGCCGTCGCCCCAAGTTTGCAGCGCGGAAGCGACCACGGCGTGTACTCACACCCCCAGGACCGCCTGTGTGCAGGTATCCGACAAAGTCTAGCTTGCATCAGGCTAGACCACTCTACCTTTACCTATAGCCACAGGACTTTTGCGTACTCGGAGTCCAGTAGTAGAAGCGGTCAGATGCGCAGGATATATTAAGGTGCACAAGTGTACGCGCAAACACAGGTGCACATACTCGTCCTTGTTCTTCTGGACCCAGTGGAACGGGAACCGTTACGACCAGAGAAGGACTCGGACAGATGGTGCAGTATTCTGGTGAGAAAATACAATATCTCACACTCCCTTAATCGCCTTTTACGATACCCACGGGAAGATATGGGGTGGTGCTATTCTACTCTGCCGGCACCACACAGCAAACACGGTAGCGGTACAGTACATATAACGGTATAAACTACTACTAAAATATTGAATACAAATAATCATATAATCGACATTACTGATTACTTTAATCACGATTAATAATTTTACTTAATTATCATGTATAAATGTAATCTTGATTAAATGTAATTCGTATTGATTTAATCATGATTACTTTCAATCAGATCAATAATTTGATTACAAAAGTAATTGATTACACACATCTCTGGTTATAACTCAATTATTAGTAACAACAAATAATAATAGTAACAAATGCATGCATGCATGTAATTTTTAAAGTAAAACCTGTAAGTAAACAGGTTTTACTAAGAAAGGAATTCAAATGGAGAATAGCAGTAAAGTAGATAATAATGTTTTCAATGAATAACACCTAATTTTAACACCTTTCATGGCAATTGGTATTATGGTTTTGAGGCCTATCAATTTTAATAGTGATTCTGGTATAACTAGTAAATGTATCGTTCTCACGCAAATAAGTAAATATTTTTAGATATAGTTAAACTGAAGCTTTATTTGGCAATATCATGGTAGGAAAAAAAGAGAGTAACTGTATCACTTCCATGCAAATAAGCAATAATCTTTAGATCCAATTATACTGGAGCTTGATTTGGCAATATCATGGTAGAAGAAAAAGACAGTCAATCTCGGGTATAGAGATCTAGATGGGTTTACGTGGAAAAAAATATCTGCCATAATATTCATTACAGGAATAAGAGACCAACCGTATATATAATCTGAGACAGACTCGGCAACCTTGACTCAATGAATGTGACTAATCTGTTCTGTGCACCCACGCATAGATATTAATTGTGCGATGCACAAAATAAGGCTGCTTGACTCACACAAGTAAACAATTCCATATACTTCAAATGAATTTATCTAATTACAGAGCTGCGAACTGAAATCATTATGGGAAGAACAGAGTGCTGCAATAATTTTCTTCCGCCGTTGGGGATGTATGTTGTGCAGACTCTGGGCTAAAGAGGTATTTATTAATATGTTATTTGTTTAAACATGGGTAGTATTAGGTTTAATTTATTAACAAATGCTGGTATGGTCTTATAGAGAAAATGGTTTAAAATAAAGTTTTAATTAATATAAAGTTTAAATTCAATATTAACTGTAATAAAATGATATGAAAGTATTTGTTATAGCTGAGTGAAATAGCACCGGTTCTGAAAAATAACAACATAAAACTGATTGGTGTGGGCGTTGAAGAGATTGGCTCCAAGGACTTTGTCGATGGAAAGTTTTTCGATGGTGGTGAGTATGTGTATTCATAACTTAGGATTAGTGTATCTTGTGTGTGTGTAACTTAGTGTATCAACTTTTAATTGCCTCACATATCCCTGCGTGGTCCTGTGAAGCTGTTAAGACCTAGCTGGGTCAATAGTCTAGTCAGATCGAGAACATAGCAACCTCCTTTGCAATATTTTTTGAAGTCTATTATTGACGGCTGTCAAAATGTCTTTTATATTTACTTGTGGATATATGTTGTGTAAAATTCAAGCAGTAGTGTGAGTAATGCATATTTTAATGAATTTAATGTACTTTTAATGCATTTTACATAAAATAAATAGCTTGCTGCACTTCTCCTCCATATAAACTTTAACTGTGCCAAATTTCACGATCAACCTTTGGCGTAATACGCTTAAAAAGGGGTACGAATTTTTGGCTTCACGTATTAATATATAGATTTGATAATTACTTCCTGTGTTCAAATGAAAACTGATCATAATTTTTAATGTCATTTTTGTTATAAGCGGTCAATATGTCATTATGTTGACAATATGTTATGTATATCTGCTTTAAAAACCATATCAGTTATCTTTATATGTATAATTCTTATGTCCGTATCTATGTAACTGAATTCATTCTAAACGCCTAGACAGATGGTAGGTGGAAGAACCACGCTGAAGCTATTACTGGTTTCAGCATGAATGGATCGGCTCGCACGGGGTAGTACCACCCGACCCACAGAAAACCGACGTGAAGTAACAGTGCTTGGAATTGTTGTGTTTCATTCGGTCAGAGAGTCTGAGGTCAGTGATCACTTACCCTCCCCTCCCCTCCCATCTCCTCCCCCCTCTCCTTTCCCCCTCAAAACACAGGCTGGCAACGCACTTGCGACTCCCCTGGTGTTGGAGGTATCCATGGACGGCGGTGACCACTTAACATCAGGTGACCCGCCTGTTCGTTTGCCTCCTATGTTATAAAAAAAAACAGATTTCGATGATTTTTTTTTTTGAGTGTTGAAGTGGGTTCAAGAATGGTTACTGTACAAATATGTTATGATTTATTACAGATCTGTATTACGTGGAGAATGTATCGACATACCAGCAGTTGGGCTTCAAACGTTTCAACGTGGTCACAATTCTGACGTCACTGTTTTGGAAACAATCGCGAGACGCCATTTCTAAGGGAAGGGCGATGGGTGAGTGAACTTTTTACCCGACTCATGACCGACTTGAAAATTATGTGAATTATATTTGATGTTAATATTAGAATTTATAATTAATAATAGGTGATAAAGACGAATAATGGAATTTCATAAAACGAACAAAGTTTATTTAATAAAGTCAATATTTTTTTTAAATTACAGTAACAGTTACAGATTATATATATTTATAAATAATAACATTTTAAAGAAAAAAATATACAAAGCGGTAAACGTGTCAAGTATACTATAGTCGGATAGAAATACTATGCAGTGGTGTACAGGAGGCATGACGCCATAACGTGACGGCACACTGGACGATTTTACTACCAAAGCGTGTCCATAAGTGCTTTACTAAAAATTGCGGATACATTTTTAAAATATTCATGTTATATTTCGATTATATAGTTCAAAATAAGTATAATCTATTACAAAATTATATTTCATCAGTGAGACAGATTTTTTTGTTAGAGACTTCAATCTCTGACTGCACAAGTGTTCTAAGCAATGATATTATAACTAAAGAGCTATAGGATACGTTATCAACATGATATTTTTACAAAACAAATGGCACGATAACGTACACATATGTAAAGTAATATTGTAACTCCACACAGTCTTATATAAAATGTGGAAGCAAGATGGTATATTCTCAATACTGGTGGTGAAAAAGATATAGTTATATGTAGCTGGCGGGTTGACATGGCAGCCGTCAAAAGTAAGCTAACTAGTCGAGTTTTAACAAGGCACTGTCGCAGCGCTTATGACGTATCTACAGTCTTTTTGTTATAATGTCATTTATTCTAAATACATGAGACACTACTCGGAACGCAAGGTTTCATATATCTAAAAATAAGTTATGTCCGGTCGTTCCGGGCTCTTCGACTATAGCACCATGCTATGGTTTCATCAAGACTTTTTCCTTCATCCAAAACTGGGTCTCATTTGCCAGGATTCAAACCTTTTTTTATATCATAGGAGGTAACCGAATAGCCAGCCTGTGTTTAGGGGAAGGGAGGAGGCAAGAGGAGGGAGAGTAGAGGTAAAGGGAGGGTAAGAGGCCCTCCGGCGCTCTGACAGACAGAACGAAACGCAACAATGCAAGCACAGATACTTAACGTCGGTGTTTCTGTAGGACGGGTGGTAGTAGCGGGGGAGAGTCGACCCATTCATGCTGAAACTATTAATAGCTTCAGCATGGTTCTACCATGTACGCTGTTCATAAAGTCGTCTGATGTTAAGTGATCACCGCCGTCCATAGACACTAGTAACACCAGGTGAGTCACGAGTGCGTTGCCAGCCTGTGTTTGGGGGGAAGGTGAATGCAAGAGGAGGGAGAGTAAAGGTGAAGAGAGGGTATGTGATCCTCCGGCGCTCTCACTGACAGAACGAAACGCAACAATGCAAGCACTGATACTTGACGTGGGTGTTTCTGTATGTCGGGTGGTAGTACCGGGGGCGAGCCGAAACCAATACCAGCTTCAGCGTGCCTCTACCATCTACGCTAATCATTGAGTCATCACCGTCTTCGTTGAATTTATACTAGTAGTTATTTCAAATAGTTTAAAAAAGATACAAGAAGAAAAGTAATGTAAGATACTAAAACAGGTATAGAAACTGATATAATCGGTGACGGACTTCAAAATGGCGGCGCTTTGTTAATGAAAAAAGGCGGGAAAATGTTATTACACTTCGTGCAAATGGGACCGGCCGATCACTTAACGGATACGGATGTGATGGAGGTTCCTTTGTTTTGGATATTTCTTTTTTTATTTTATTGTAAAATAGGTTTGGGCGGTGATTTAAAGGGGGACTGGGTGCAGACGGGCGGTGCTCTGCTCGTGGAGAAGGGCGGGAATCTCCTACATAACTTTGTACAAACCGGTCCCGGTGATCATTTGTCCAATTTGGATATACTCAAGGTCTGTGATGTATTCTTTTCGCAGTTTTTTACCTTTAACCCTTATGTTAGCAACCGGGTACCCGGGTACCCACCGCGGTGTATTTGTATGAATAGCTCAAAGAAAATTCAATATTTTATTTTAAGCCTTCAAATCGTCGTTTTTTAACTCAAAAGGAAGTTAGTTGTGAGTCCATTTAATTTATTTACTCATTATTTTTTTTTTTAAATAAGCTTAAACTTCAGCCATCGCCCCATTAGCAACCGGGTACCCGGGTACCCACAGTAGAAAGTATAGAAAATATATTGAAAATGGTTTCTATAAATGCATGCAATTAAATTTTATTGAAAAAATAAAGAAAAAATACATTTTTTATAATTAACGACATTAAATCTAACATTTTACACACTGCGTCAGATTAATTGAGTGCTCGTCACATACTGGCTGGTGACAATTGGTACAGCTCTTACGAGTCTTTCGCCGTCTTTTTATTGGCAAAGCATTGCAAACATGACAAGATCCTGTCACTTTTTTTCTTCCGGTTTTATCTTTTGGAACAACAGGACCAGAATTTATCTCGGTTGCTTCTGATAGTGCATGACCTAAAATACTTTCAACAGCAATCTTTGTCGAGAAGTGACGGATTATTTGCAAATTTGCCGTGCGGTGTTCAATCATTGGCAATGATAGTTCTTCACTTAGCTTCCGCATAAATTGACGACGTTCTGTAGTTTTTTTAGCAATCATTTTATTATTTTCATAATAAATTAGATATGATGCAAGTGAAGAAACGTCTAGCATGTTGAAGAAAAATGCCATTGGCCATCTCGAAGATCGTCGTTGACATGTGTACCTCCGAACCATTTGGTCCATTGTGTCAACACCAGCTTTATATTTATTATAAAATTTTATCATTTCTGGTTTTCGCTTAGCATCATCATCAACTGATGCATCTAAATGCATTGTAGATAATAGAATGACAGCTTTATTTTTCTTAGGAACATAAGAACACATCGTAACCTTTTCATGAAATCCAAAAACTGTCGAATACTGCTCCCGTGTCTTATTTGCTTTCATAACACTAGGGATGTAGGGCTTATTTTTTTTTACTGTGCCAACAATTGTAAGTTTCCACGATAACAAATGTTTAGCAACGGGAAGAGTAGTAAAGAAGTTATCCATGCAAATGTTTCTACCACTACCTCGGTACGGAGCTGCCAATTCTTTCACTACTCTTTCACCCTGATTTTTTTTCCCGAATACCATCTGTTTTACCAGTGTACAAAATCCCTTGCAAAGGATATGCGTTTTCCGCATCACAAATCCACCAGATCTTTATACCATACTTAGCTGGTTTCGATGGTATATATTGAGTGAATCCTGTACGACCACGGTACGGATAGAGCTGTTCATCGATTGTCAAATTTGCGGTTGGTTTGTACATCTGAGCTAAATTTGAATTAAACATTGTCCACATATCACGAATTGGAGCTGCCTTGTCTTCTTTTTTGCGTTGCATTATTATTATTCTTATTGTTATTTTATTTTTTTTTTATTATTGTGACTAACTATTTATATCTTAAGGAAAAAATGTTTGGAATTTTTTTTTTTTAACACAATAAAAAAAATTTCTAATATTTAGATCTGTGGGTACCCGGGTACCCGGTTGCTAAAAGACGTCGGTAAAGTTGGTTATTAACATAAGGGTTAAATATACAATATATTCTAGGACGATATATTTCAATTCAAAAATTGTTATAATTTATACATATAAAAAGAATGTAAATGTAAAGTGACTGTACTTATCAATTTTGTAAAAAAAATTGTTGCTGGTGTCTAGGAATCTATCTATCTAATACCTTTAAACGGGCAATTCTTGTATATTTTTATATCTGTACTAGCTTTTGCCTGCCACTTCGTTCGCGTGGAATAGATACACTAACACGCAACAGTTCTCAAAAGGAAAAACATCCCGATTTTGAAATATTTTTCATCTGTGCTCCGCGCCTATTGGTCTTAGCGTGATGATATAGCCTATAACCATTCTCGATGAATGAGCTATATAACACTGAAAGAATTATTCAAATTGGACCAGTAGTTACTGAGATTACCTCCTACAATGTCATAAACTCACAAACTTTACTTCTTTATAATATTAGTATAGATATATTCTGGATCTTGGAAACGACGTGAGCGATTTCCGTGAAACTTAGTATATCGGTGGTTTCGGGGATGATAAATCGATCTGGCTAGATTTCATTCATTAAAAACTTTTTTTAACTGAGTTTTTAGGCAAATTAAATTTCGCCGCCGCTTTCAAAACAAAAATAGCTCAGATGAAAAACGCCTGCTTTGGAAATCTATATAACCCAACTTCGAATCCGAGTGACAGCAAAACATATTTCTTTAAAAAAATATTTATATTAAAAAAATGATAATTTTGTGAAGCAAACCTAACAGTTTATTTTAATTGTTTTTTAAAGAACCGAGTTAGGCTCGGTCGCCCAGATACCTAGCATTTATAAGCTCTGTAATAAGTTATGCCACACGCAAAACTTAGTCGACGATAAGACTATTGTTAAAAAAACATGTTTCCTCTACTAAAAACAAGTCGAAAACAATGATAACATTTGATAACTTAGTTGCCCCTAATGTTTTGTTTTTGTGCTAATAATTTATTGCTTCTTTTTTTTTTTATTGAAGCACGGCAAAGTGACTGCACTATGCCTGATGGTAAGCATAACACAATCCAGAAACAGTGGCGACCACCGAAAGACAGATTATCCATCGCTGTTCGCCGCTGTCATGCCGGCCATAATGACGAAAGTCATCCGGTACTGGATATGCATAGGCTGATCCCGAAACGCGACGCGCAGAAGCGAGTCACTATGACGCGCTTTTTCGCCATGTACATGGTGATTGCGACCCAGTCGGGCTGTAAAACCCTACCACCCCGCAAGTTCTGTTTTATAGTTTGTTGCCCGTAAATAAACTTCCTTAACGTCCGTTTTCTATCTAGAATTTATTATGGCAGGAACTTCACTCTATATCCATGTATGTAGTCAGCTAAGATGCATAAATTATAAATATATGTAATAAAACAAATTTCAATCATTCTCTTTACAAATGTCTGCCTATCCGTGTATCTGTCTGTCTATTTGTATGAACACGCATCACTGCTAAAGTACTGAATTCGCAATAAAACTTCTCCAAGAAAATCATAAAGCATATTCTCGATTATAACAAAGTCTTTGTTTCATTAAAATCGATTCACTCTATCAAAAGTTATTGTCATTTGAATGACGGCTCGAGTTAAGTACGAGATAAAAGTAGGCAAATAAATGGACTTAATACGTTCAAATGGTTTTATGAATTACTGTTTTTTTACATAGCGTTCCACGCTGACAAAGTCGCGGGCACAGTTAGTTCATACAATAAATTTACAATTTTTTTGTAATGTATACTAATTATTGCTGAAACTAAATGTATACATTTTTTTATATAAGTTTAACACATCAGGTTTCCTGTTTTAGTATTCCTTTTTTATATCATAGGAGGCAAACGAACAGGTGGGTCACTTGATGTTAAGTGACCACCACCGTCCATAGACACTTGCGATACCAGGGGAGTCGCAAGTGCCTTGCCAGCCTGTGTTGGGGGAGGGAAGAGGAGAGGAGGTAGGTGAGGAGAGATGGGCTTCCGGCGCTTTCACTGACCGAACGAAACGCAACAATGCAAGCACTGTTACCTCACGTGGGTGTTTCTGTGGGTCGAGTGGTAGTACTGTGGGCGAACTGACCTATTCATGCTGAAGCCAGTAGTAGCTTCTATATAGTACCTACAAAGTTCCTTTCCCAGCTTATCTATTATTTGCTTTTCTTTGCCAGATCGAACCACTCAGTTTCTTTATATCATCTGTCCATGTTTTAACCTGTTTCCCTCTTCCTACCATTCTATGGATATTATTCAGTGATCAGTTTGTCTATTTTATCTTACTATCTCTTATCATATGTTCTGTTTATTGCCACAAGTGGTCTGGTGAAGCTGTTAGGACCTTGCTAGGTCCATAGCGTAATCAGATCGAGAAAAAAAAAGTCCATTGTCACTTTTATTTGATTTATTTTTTTATCATGTCTTGTAGTTATTGTGATCTTATTTCTTGTGCTTTGTTCTGTTTTTAGTAAGATTCCCAGCATACTCCTTTCCATTCCCCAAGTTACATTAGACTGTAACAAATATTTCCAAAATAAATGTTTATCGAATAACAATAGAATTAACAAAAAACATGGAGATTTTATAGGTTTTTATTTAAACTTATAAATAAACATTCATTATTGAAAAAATATATACAATTTTTATTCAAATATAATTTTTAGAGGGAAATTGTAATTTTAAGGTACAGAGCATCGGACAAGATCGTACTTCCATCTGTTTTTTTAATAGTGATGAGTTCTGAGGATTTCAGGGCATGCTTTATTTGTTAAGTCAAAGAATATAGTCCAATGTAGAGTTCTAGTAATATTAAATTTACCTCTTACTATAAAATAAAGTAGATGAAGCCTATCTATACTAATATTATAAAGATGTAAAGTTTGTGACACTGTGAGTTTGTGAAGTTGTAGGGGGTAATCTCAGGAACTACTGATCATTATAGCCTATATCACCACGCTAAGACCAATAGGAGCGGAGCACCGATGAAGAAAGTTTCAAAATCGGGATTTTTTCGTCTTGCGAGCTTCTGCTGCGTGTTAGCGTTACTCCAAAGTAACTATTCCACGCGTACGAAGTCGCGGGCAGAAGCTAGTAATTTACTAAAAAAAGTTACCGTGTGCGTTCTCAAATAAATGTAGCAATTCTTTCAATATGGAATTGATAATAATAAGTATAAAAATAGTTCACTGAAGTTGCAATAGAGGGCGTTGTTCCATTTATCGTAACGCACTCTGAGAAACATGTTACAATCTTGTCAATACGGGTTTGGTAATAATGAGAATGAAATAGTCCATAAATGATGCAATAGAGGGCGTTGTTTCATTTATCGTAACGCACTCTGAGAAATATGTTACAATCTTGTCAATACGGATTTGGTAATAATGAGAATGAAATAGTCCATAAATAATGCAATAGAGGGCGTTGTTTCATATTTCTTAGTATTTGAAGTATATTATTAACCTTTTTTTGAAGTTATAACTTCTTTTGGTGCATTAGGGAAAATGATTTAGTCCGGTGAAGCTGTTAAGACCTAGATAGGTCAATAGCGTAGTCAGTTCGAAAAGGAAAAACGATGAGAGTAATTTTTTCGATGCGCGCGCACACTGTCATGAAAAACCGACACCCTGAAGTTAGTTATAGTCAACATTTTGTTTCTTTGTATTTGTTGTTTATATTTATTTGTATTAAAACTTTCAATGTTTTAAACACCTTTTTTCTATTGTTTCTATTGTTTTTTTTACAAACTTAGAATAATGCGAAGATGAAAAATTTTAAAATATTTTTATCTTGTTACGCCAAAGAAGTAACTTCTAACACACACGCTTTTTTTTAATAAAAATTACTATATTATAATTCTAAATTAGCAATTCTATACACATAGAAGTATATTTATATATTTCTTTCATATATATATAGTTAATTATTGTAATTGTAACAAATCTTTAAAAACCATTTCATTTAGCGACATCTTGTAAATTATTGTGGTATTTGCATTATTGCCAATGTTTGTTATATTGATGTTAAGTTTGTGGAACTCGATTAGGCCTCCCACGGCAGCGGCTCAAGCCTAGGTTCGATCCCTCGGTAGGGAGCCCTTGAGTGCGTTGCTTGCGCGATGCGGTGACACACAAATATACATCACTGCTACAACACTACACGATCACCCCCACACACGTGCACGCCTACACGCTTACACATGAAAGTGGAAGGGTTTACTTTTTTCCCTTATCGAACTGAAAAACTCTCAATTTTCCGATAATAAATATATGGAGGAGTTGTTGAGGCGTGTATGCTTGGTACACATATACGTTTCAACAACTCATACATATTTGAATAGTTAGCTAGGTTAGCTAAGATAGGTCGCGATTTTGCACGCAACAGGCAACAGCCAACCCGAAGTGTGCCGTGCACCCTTGAGCTGGTTGCCAAAATAAAATCGGCTGAGTGCTTTAAGCGCTCGCCTTAGTAGTCCGGTGAAGCTGTTAAGACCTTCCTGGGTCAATAGCGTAGACATTTCGAAAAAAAATGTTAAGTTTGTGAATATGCTTGTGATCTCTGGTACTACTTATCCGATCTGTTTCTGACAGTTCTCTCAATTTATTTCCAAATATTTTTTATTTAACGGGAGCCCGTCAATCGGTGCATTAGAAAAAAATGAATAAAGAAAATCGCTTGATAAATTGTGTATATTAAATTGTATAATTTTTAAAGTGAATGAAATTGTATTTAATGTTTTGATTTACAGCAATTCGGTTTGGAAAATGAATACAAACCAGAGAAAACTGATGACAAACCAGAGCAGAAAGAGGTCACTGTACGTATATATTTTTTTATATTATCACTAAGTTTGTGATGTTTTTTTTTCATATTATTTAAATATACACTGGGCTTGTTACTATTTGATAGAAATTCAGGGGCTAGGTTTTTTTGTCAAATATTTAAATAATTTCATATACAAACTATTTACTATTAATGTTTGTCTAGAAATCTATACTACGGTGTTTTTTTGTTTGTGACCAATAGTTTCTCCAATAAATACTTTTTTTATAATTCAATTACGATCTGCCTCATGAGCCTCCTTGACAATATGTTTTTTTTATTTAAACTATTTTTTAATTTGTGTGTATACTTGTTAAAATATGTAAAGAATTTAATTTCCTACAAGAATAAGGTATGTTTGTGATGGAATACATTTATTTGCCTAAAATGGGAGTCGAAGGCTCGTACTGGATACGTGTAGTTAGAACGTGTATTAATATTGGGTACCCCATACACTTGCATTTTCCAGACAGAGGCGAAGTCCTAAACCGTGGCGGAGGGCGCTCAAGGAATGCGCACTCGCTCCGATCCACACTGTATGGACGGAGAGACTGTGCAAGCAAACCCGGGTGTAGCATGCTATCCATTGATTTTATTAGACCTTCGTTTCAACGGAGTCTTGTTTCTAAACTTTGAATAGAGCATAGAAAAATATCGAAAATACATCGTTGTCGATATATGGCAACACTGAGCAACACACATGACAACACATAATAATATTAATTGAATTCATACTGTGTATTCCTATTACAGAAAATTCAGTAAAAATATTCAAAAGATACGTAACTTTATGTACTGAAAAGTGGAAAAAAAATTAGTAAGACAAGTAGGGGAATTCCCGAAACATAAAATGTAGCTAACGATGATAATATAATGTTACATTGGTTTGTGCGTTACTATTTGTTGTCGATTCGTTTCGAAGACCAATTTCTCTCATTGCTGCATTCAGATTCTTCCAATGGTAATTGTATGGTGATGCAAACAATTTAAATAGCTATAGTTTGTCATGCATGGTAGAGATTACCATATCAGCATAATATCTTTAAATATAAAACATAACACAATAAAGTTTTTAAAATAACAGCAAGTTTTAAAACGTATTTCTTAAATATTACTATCATAAATTACTTTAATTTGAAATTTAACTTAAAATTCAGAAGTATCGCATATATCCATTCTATGAAACAGGTGGTGGTAATAGCAGAACTCAAAAATTTCTGTAAAAATCTTTCTAGACTGAAAACTAAAAGTGTGCGAATAATTGGAACTTAACGAATTATTCGTTCCGCTAATATTAATATTCGATTCGAAATTCGATTTTTTCAAAATTATTATATTATTCGCAATTTTTTTAGTATTATTTGAAAATATTCGATTTTTTTCCAATACTAAAATTCGATTCGAACGATATTCGCACACCCCTACTGAAAACCAAACAAAAAAATAAATGATTGAATCTACAAAATTAAGTGAAATGAGTGATTAAAAATAGATTAATATGCTCTATTCTTGTATTAAAGTTATTCATACTTTTAAAGTTATTATAAATTCTCGTTTGAACGCTTATTTAACAATTGTTTAACTAACATAAGGCTATTTTTTTACGGTTCGTTGAATCCATTTCGTTAATTATTGACATTTTTTAATTTATTTTTGATTAAAAGACTGAACTATTATTTTATTTTATTTTTAGATGTTTGGAACTGAAATTTGTTACTCGAAATTGTCTCTAAATTATAATGTATTAAATGCTTATTCTATAACGTTGTCACACTTTCGAAGACTGAAAAAAGTAGTTTTTGGTATTGTGAAATAAAAGCATTTAGAGTCTATTAAAGATGCTCTCATAGACAAAATGTCAATGGATCGTATGTCTTGGTCGTTTGTTTGTTTATTGTTTATATTCTTTTTTATCTATGGTACGGTGATTATGTCTGTGGTAAATTTATACTAAATGTTGTGATTGAGGTTAGAAATATATATATAAAGAGTTGTCCTAAAGTTGTATGTTACGTTGAAATTTTATTGGGACCATGTTCAAATTCAAAATATCACTTAGAATCATCTGAGATACTCTTATGTTTTTTTTTTAGATGTAATAAGTAAAATAAATATTATTCATATAATCAACTAATTTTACAAATATATTGTTGCTTAAAGGAGACGCTATAATAAAGGCTTCATACATTAATGTTAAAAATAATTAGCCACCAAAAGCTGCGCAAATATCTAAATGCCACTTATCTCCATATATTTTTTAATAAAATATTTTTTTATAAATTGTTGTATTTTATTTCATTTAAATCTAACATATCTGTACTTTTTCGATCTCGTGAAAATAAAGGTTGCAGGTATCTAAGACATAACAAAACATATTTCAATCATTTTTGAAATGTCTGTCTGTCTGTTTGTATGAACACGCATCATTGCTAAAGTACTAGGTTCCCAATAAAACCACATGATAAAGCGTATCTTCTAGAATAACTTAGTAACTTTCATTAAAACAGTCCACTCTATCATAAGTTATTGTAATTGTAAAGACGACGCAGCGTAATTATGAGAGGAAAGTATATAAGTAAATGAACTTAATACATTCAGATGACTTTGTACTCGAGTACAGTAATACCAGAATAACAGAGTGAATGATACGTGTAGGCAAAGCAAGCGATCGAGCCGACTGACTGGTCGTCGTTTCCTTTATGCGCCTGCGCGTGGAGGGTGGCAGGAGTTAATTACCGCAGCTGCACTGAACCTCCGGGTCGCTATTATTATGCGACACCACATTTGTCACTACGTTTTACATCCACGGACGGACGAAGTCGCGGGCATAGCCGTTATTTAAATATACTTGTTAAGGAATGTGGGCCGTATTACCCTAAACAGTCGCAAAAAACTTTCAGGTCAAAAGGTTCCCTTTTTTTTTACTTGCTTGTATTACTTTGTTTCAGATGAGACATTCTTGAGCGAGTTTTGAAACGTGT
Organism: Antheraea mylitta; assembly: GCA_014332785.1. Lineage (NCBI taxonomy): Eukaryota > Metazoa > Arthropoda > Insecta > Lepidoptera > Saturniidae > Antheraea > Antheraea mylitta. Next base: position 9,277,717 of record JACEII010000007.1, on the reverse strand, counting down.
TGACGTTTCACGCGTATTTGTATTAATTGTGTTTATTAATTTATATTAACATTCTCGTGGGTTTTGGAGTGTCTTAACGCCCCACACTTATTAATATTTGTAATATTTGTTTTGTTGTTCCAATTTATATGAACTATTGAAAAGACTATTGTCAGTATCAGTTTTTGTGCTTCCTACACATTCTACACGAATTACATACAAACACTACACACACACTATTATACACAGCCCAGCACAGTGAAAGCGTGACAGGAACGCTGAGCCCAGGTGTGCCACAGGGCTCCATACTTGCGTCTTCGCTTTTCAATCTGTTCATCAGTGATCACCTCGGTCTCCGGGGGTCGAGGTAGGTTGTTATGCTGACGATACAGTTATTTACACTTCCGGCTGGCGGTCGGGCTTTCTTAGGAAGCGCATCAAAATGGCCGTTTGCACACTCGGTGAATGTTTTCGTCGATGGAAGTTAATCCTGATAAGAGTGCCGCAATACTCGTCAATCCCACGAAACGCGCTAATAACATTCAGCCCATCAGGCTATACGGAACCGATATCTCTTGGGCCAAAGAGGTCAAACATCTCGGTGTTACATTAGATAGACATTTACAGTTCAGTTCACATATAGACAGAGTGCGAAACAAAGCCGCTATGGTCTTGGGTCGCCTTCATCCGTTGCTTTGTCGTAAGAGTAAGATGTCTCTCAGACACAAACTCACTTTGTATAAGACGTGTATCCGTCCCGTGATGACAAATAGCTATCCCGTTTATGCGCATATGTCCAAAGATAATTTTCATAAGCTGCAGGTTCTCCAAAATCGTGTTTTACGTAAAGTGACCGGTGCCCCGTAGTAAGTGGGGTTTCTAATAATTGCGTCTTATTATTTTAGAGTTGCTGTTGAAATAACAGTTTCACTCAGGAGTGGTCATCACCCCGAAGAAAATATTTAAAATGGGCCCAGCACATTCGGTTTTGTGGTGGTGACTATCTTCTACAATACTTGTAACCTGTAGAAACGACATTAAACACTGTAAATGAAAAAGTCGCTAAAGATAATACGTGTATTAATTAAACCACCAAACAATGGTACCAGCTCGTACAACTCTCGAGATTAATAAGTCAATACTTGAAAGCATTTATCTTTTAAACATAACTTTCTCGGTATAAACAAAATACACTTGCAAATGAAATTATTTTTTTAGTAAGATTAGCATTTTGTAGGTGGTAGAGCCACGCTGAAGCTTTTACTGGTTTCAGCATGAATGGGTCGGCTCGCCCGGGGTTGTACCACCCCCTCACAGAAAAGCGACGTGATGTAGCAGTGCTTGCATTGTTGCGTTTCGATCGATCAGTGAGAGCGCCGGAGGAACCCAGCTTAATACCCCCTACTCCCTACCCATCCCCCAACCACAGGCTGGCAATCCACTTGCGACTCCTCTGGTGCTGCTTGTGTCTATGGACGGCGGTAATTAATTAACATCAGGTGACCCTGTTCGTTTGCCACCAATGATATAAAAATGAGACAATCATATCTTGTAAAGAAATTATTGCATCTTGTATATGTGTTCAATTTTTATTCTTTTATTATAAATAATAATAAGGGCATAATAAGGGCATCATGTATATAAGCAGTGTCACTATCAATAATGAATTAATATTGGGATTTTTTTAAACTTTATTTTTGGCAACCAATCTTTTAGATTATTACTGCCATTGTCGTGTAGTTAATAATATTAGAAGCGTCGTGTGATTATTTCAACATTCTAACAAGATGGTGGCTCCCTTGTTAGAACCTTCCAGGGAGTTTTTGTGTTTTTCATGCTCCGTGGTATTATTTTCCATTCACTTTACTCATGCACAATAAACTAACTATATTACATAAAATATCACAACATTTACAAAATGTAGAATCAAATAACACAAGATTATCAATAAAATATAAAATCCACTACATGACAGACTAAAATGCCGTCAAAAACTCCTACTTGAATATTATATAGTTTCTGTCAAAACTCTAATATTGCGATTATTTTTTAGAAAATCTTTGATACAAATGCGTTAAAAACAATGATATTATAAGTAAAAATACGTTTTTCTTATAATAACAATGTCTAGAAAGCTTAATGGAATATTTATTCGATGTTTATGGCGGGAATATTAAAATTTGCAATTTAATTTTTGTGTATAGTTAAATATGAGGACTGAACAAACAAGCAAAATCGCGACGTCGTAGTTGTAAAAAAAAACTGGCAATACTTCAGCTTGAATGATTTCACCTAAACAAAATAACAAAAATAATATAAGCTAAATAAAAATGTGTAATCACAATTATATCGATAACAAATAGCAGATAACAGATAATCATAAGAACAGCAGAATAATTATGTATTCAAAAACTTGTCATCCGTGGCATATGAATAACGCGTTATATTATATTAATTGTAATAACGATTAACTCAATTACAAACCCCTCACAAATAAAAAACATTGCGTGATTAATGACATTGTAAGTAAAATGCTATAGTAGATACGTGACATGATACTCTGATAAAACAAATAGGACACTAACACAAACATACATAAAGTAATATTGTAATTTCACATTACGTTACATAAAATGTGTACTTTGTCTTCCTGTATGGAATAATAACAAGAAACAGTAAACAGACGGTACATCAAGTATGTATTAAGTTCATTTACTTAACTACTTTTATGTGGTACTGTGGCCGCGTCGTCATTAAAATTACAATAACTTTTGACAGAGTGGACCGATTTTAATGAAACAAAGATCACGTTATTGTCGAAGATATGCTTTATAATTTTCTTCATTGTAAACCTAGTACTTTAGCAATGATGCGTGTTCATACAAACAGACAGATAGACAGACAATTCTAAAAATGATTGAATCGTATTTTATTACTTACTAGCCTCTGCCCGCGACTTCGTTCGCGTGGAATAGATACACTAAGACGCAGCAATTCTCAAAAGGAAAACACACCCCGATTTTGAAACATATTTCATGTGTGCTGCGCTCCTATTGGTCTTAGCGCGATGATGTATAGCCTATAACCATTCTCGATGATTGAGCTATATAACCCTGAAATAATTATTCAAATCGGACTTATAGTTCCTGAGATTATCCCCTGCAACGTCACAACGTCACAAACTTTACCTCTTTATAATATTAGTATTATTAATTTATTATTAGTATTAGTATAGATATATATAGATACCCAGTCCGTTAGTGGTATCCGCCGCAAACTATGAACCCGTACCTAACGCTGCGCGTTATAAAAGACGTCTGCGACACATTTTTACCGACGCTCCTGATTCAATCACGTCAGCGAACGATCAGTACCAGCCTGTCCCTCGAAACAGAGCGTGTTCACGCCCACGTCCGCGTTACCACAGATCACGCAGCCGTGGTCTGGGGGTTAATTTCGCTCCCGCACACCCGATTAGGCCCCCCACGGCAGCGGCTCAAGCCTAGGTTCGATCCCTCGGTAGAGAGCCCTTGAGTGCGTTGCTTGTGCGATACGGTGACACACAAATATACATCACCGCTACAACACTACATGATCACCCCCACACACGTGCATGCCTACACGCTTACACATGAAAGTGGAAGGGTTTACTTTTTTCCCCTTATCGAACTGAAAAACTGTCAATTTTCCGATAATAAATATATGGAAGAGTTGTTGAGGTGTACAGGTGTACACATATACCGTTCAACAACTCATACATATATGAATAATTAGCTAGGTTAGCTAAGATAGGTCGCGATTTTGCATGCAACAGGCAACAGCCAAGCCGAGGTGTGCCGTGCACTCTTGAGCTGGTTGCCATAATAAAATCGGCTGAGTGCCTTAAGCGCTCGCCTTAGTAGTCCGGTGAAGCTGTTAAGACCTTGCTAGGTCAATAGCGTAGTCATTTCGAGGAAAAAATATATAGATACCTACAGACTCATTGGTAACTTTCTAGATCAAAAATAGTTAACCCAGTTTAGGCTCCGAGAAGGCGTTCATGAGCGTCAAAATTATCACCGGTTCGTAAAACAACCCAGTCATCGAGAAGAACCGGCAAGAAACTCGATCTAGCTTATCTTATAACTCATTTAATTAGTATAACATAACTTCAGTAAATTGGTAAACATGGATAAGAGAAACCACATGGAAATTTATCATCTCAATTGAATAACTAACCTCTGACCATTGTCAAGGTTCATACAGAGATAAATTGACTTTGTTTACAATCGTGTTTTTACTCCTTTTAATTGAGTTATTTAAATTATACAGACGCTTAGATGGAATAATACATCGGTGTGGTAGAATTTTTCATGTACATTTTCTTCATTTCTCGATGTGAGATGAAATTTGTGTTAGTGTTATTAGCAAAATGATTATTTATAGGTGAGTCTATTTAGATATCTATCTAATTCCTTTAAACGAGCAATTCTTGTATATTGTTATATATTCAGAGTCTCGGAAACGGCGTCAGCAATTTCCGTGAAACTTAATATGTAGGTGGTTTCGTGGACGATAAATCGATCTAGCTAGATTTCATTCATAGAGAACTTTTTTATCAGAGTTTAACGAAAAAATACATCTAGAATATAAAGCTAAAATTCGCCGCCGCTGTTAAAACAAACAGTTCGAATTCGAATGTCAGCAAAAGAGATATCTTTTTTTTATGAAAAATGCTAATTTTGTGAGGCAAACCAAACAGGTTATTTTATTTTAAAATTATTTTTTAAAGAACCGACCTGGGTTCGGTTGTCCAGGTACTAAAATTTTAAATGAACTCGAGAAATAATTTTACTTATGAAATCAATAATATTAGTTATAGACAAGTGATCTCCTATTCGTGAATATAGTTTTATTGCTTCATGGGAACATTCTTTTATTTATTTATTGTAACTTTATTATTATTATTTAGGTAACTTCTATAACCATTTAGTTTATTTAAGTTACTTCTTTTTTTTTTTTTTTGAAGTTATACTTCTTTTGCCGCGTTAGAGAAAAATGTTGAGTGTAAATTTTTACGGTGCGCGCGCACACCGTTATGAAAAACCGATACCCTGAAGTTAGATATAGTCAATATTTTGTTTCTTTGTATTAAAACTTTCAATGTGTTAAATACCTTTTTTATTGTTAGTGTGGTTTTTTCTACAACTTAGAATAAGGCGACAGACAATTTTTTTTTTTTTGACGCCATAGAAATGTAACTTCTGACGCGTGTACATAAGTACACACATACATCTTTCATTACTGCTTACCCTCTAGAGAAGGTTTACTTATATATAGCTTAGATAATATGTTGAAAATTATTCCATCTGCTAGTAAAATTCTCATCACAATCGCTTCAGCTGTATTTGAAACAGTGAAACATTAATACGGATAAAGCATAGACACTTAAATTTCAGTAAAAGGTTATTTTTTGAATGTAAATCCTTTTTATTTATCATCTATATGAGATATCTGCTCAAACTTTATGCAGTTTATTCCATATTTTATCCTTAGTAGAATTTAGTACGAATGTTTGTTTGTCCGTGCACCCTTGAGCTAGTTGCCCAAATAAAACCGGCTGAGTGCCTTAAGCGCTCCCCATAGTAGTTCGGTGAAGCTGTTAAGACCTTGCTAGGTAAATAGAGCAGTCGGTTCGAAAATAAAATTTTTGTTTGTTTGTTTTACTTTTAAGTCTTAACTATTATTTAACAGAATATCTATAATTATTTAACAGAATATCTATAATT